>JACEFZ010019079.1:0-57301 GCA_014155875.1 Cepaea nemoralis
TAGATCAACGAGGAATGTGGTCAGTATCACAATGATCGCCTTTATTTCGCAAGGTATTTTCTAGTACCAATTAAGGCTAGGAAACTTATTTACAGCAAGCAAGAGTAATGAGAAAAGAGCAGGGTGAAATCAGAGAGATAACTAGCTAGATAGCGTGACCAAAATGCATAATTAGAACAGGAACATAAACATAATCAGAGACTCTGCTGGTCATGTGAAATGGCAAACCATGAGCGCCCTCTTTTGTGTAGGTATGGCACATGATGATGATGATATTTAGGCTAAAATGGTTTAAAATAGCTGCGAAACCATAACCACCCTGCCGGCTAGCACGGGTGCTATTCACTGCGCTATGGCTGCTCTCAGAAGGTTGATAAATGATATTTAATGTGTGAGTTGAGTCGAGTCAGGAACAGACATCACATCATCCAGAACATTCCTATACGTGCTCCGCCTTCATCTTCTACAGCCAGCGAAGAGTCACAGTACTAATTGTACCAGCTGCAGTCTGATTATGTGTCCGTCTGGCCTGTCCTCTGGAACTGAGTGTCGGTCAGATCCTCGGCAGAACCATTCTCTGCAGGCCGTGATGATTTATCTGTTCAGCCACATTATACACATGACCCAAAAGGGCACTGACCTTGCCTTATCGTGTACCTATACCCCACACAACAGTGCAGACACAGCCAATCTGTCACCCTGCTAGTTTCCCACCACACCAGCATGTTCTAAACCGCTTCACGTTGTTTTTTTTTAATGAAATGGTATGGGTGCCGGTCGTTCAGAAAGCAATGGTAAACTACTGAACGTTAACATACCAAGGAAACACGATCAGCCAAAAATTCTGGGGTTGACTATTACGTCCTGTAAAGGACGTGCAACTAACTTTAACAACAGAAGGATAAGGGTCAAGGAACCACTATCAGAGTGCATAACTTTTTTCATCTTAATTGGAAGTTGTCACTGGAGAGCCTTATTCTTTAGCTTCTTCTGTGTAGCGTTGATGATCTTGTCTGTCCACAGCCTCCTGTCTCTTGTGCTGACAATCCTTTCTGATTCTGATGTTCCTCCATGCCATGAGGCCAGACTGTCAAGCATCTCTCTTGATCTCCCCCTGCCTCTTCTCCCCTCCAGCTTTAACGTTGTCACGACATACTCCAGCTTTCTACTTCTCATTATCTGCCCAAAGAATGTAGACTGTCATCGTTTGATGGAAATAACTCACATCTCTTTGTGAACTCACTTCTTTCAAGATAACTACATTGCTCTTTCTATCCTTCCATGGTGTTCTCATAATTCTTCTATACAACTACATCTCTTTGTGAACTCACTTCTTTCAAGATAACTACATTGCTCTTTCTATCCGTCCATGGTGTTCTCATAATTCTTCTATACAACTACATCTCCGCAGCTTCCACATCATTCCTCATATGTCTGCTAATTGTCCATGATTCGCTTCCGTACATCAAGATTAGTACAATAGAGCTCTTACAAACTCTTGTCCACACCTCGATGGTTAAAGATAAATGTCAGAGAATATTCGTCATCTTATGAAGTGCTGCCTTTGCTGGGACTATTCAGCATTGAACATTTAAAATACATTTTCCATCTGCTGTTACTAAAGTACCTAAATATTAAATAATCTGACTAGTTTGCTTTTATCACATGTAAAAAAAAATAAGAAAACACATTATACGATGAGCTGGATTCTTGGGATAGAGGTTATAACACATCATGAGTTGTCTGAAGTTTAGAATTACATAATTTTCTTTACTATTGTTTTACGGCAATGTCTCCAGATCGGTTTTCCCTATACAGATAACATATTATTTAGAAATTTAGAAGATATAAGAGCAATCACCATTGTGGGAACATAACATCAATAACATTAGATATGCAGATATATGCAGACAGTATTGATTACAGACAATGAACAGGATCTGCAAGATTTATGAGATACGGTTAATGTACACAATGAAAAAAAACTAGGGTTAGAATTAAATTTTAAGAAGACAGATTACGGTCGTCAGTACAAAGAAATATACTGGTAAATGGGAATATTCTGAAACATGTGAATCTGTACAGCTATCTTGGAACAGTCATAGAATCTGATGGAAGGTGCATTGAAGAGATTAAGGAAAACATACTGACCAATTAAAAAGATGTCAACTGCAACGAGAAAAAGAGTGTTGAAGTGCTACATAGCACTTGTATGGATGTTAAACGTGGACAACGTGCAGGCAAGCTCAAAAATATCTAATGGCAGGGGAAATGTGGTTTCTAAGGAAATGCAAAGAATACCATGGACAGACATACAAACCAATGACAAGTCCTACTAGAAGCAAATGAAAACCGTAAACTGATTAGAGAAATTAGACGTAGAGAGTTATAATATTATTGGACACGTTATGAGAAGAAATAAACTAGAAAACTTGGTGGCAACTGGCAAGATCAAGGGGACAAGAACATGGGAAAAGCAGAGGGGTAAATATCTTGATGGCTTAACCACCGGGCCATGGTTGAGACAATAACACAGAGCTCATCCACGACTCTGGTGATCTTGTGAGATGGCGAAACATGACCGCCCACGCTTATCGGCACGGCACATGATGATGGTGATGATTGTTTTACGAAGACAGTAACATAGAAACAAGTTAATACGTCTACCTCTCTTGGCACTATTGTTACAACAATGCAGAGGTTAGACAGTATGTATAAGCTACGGGTTATACCCGGGTTCGAAACACGGCGGTGCTGGTTTTTTCGAAAAAGGTATAGGAGCAGGTCGTTCAGAAAGCAATGGCAAACTACTGAACGTAACATTTGCCCAGGAATCACGAACAGCAAAAATGCTGGGGTTGACTGCTACGTCCTGTGAAGGACATGCAACTTAATTTTAATAAGCTACGGCTCAACACCAGCCACCACATTACAGTGGATCTGTTGGGAGCATGCATCCTTCCCGTGGCAACATGTGGATGTGAGCATGGACCAGTCCGCAATCACTAAATAATAACATCGGGGCTTTTGAACATAAATGTTATAGAACAGTTCATAACCCCCGGAAGGTTAACCCTGTCAATTAATGCCTGGAGAAGTCGGATAGGTCAGCAGAAAGGTACAAATATCGCAGCTCTGCTGTAAACAGAGACAACGAAATGATGTCCAAAACAACGTTCTGTACGAACGCAGGAGAAGAAGAAGAAGAAGAAGAAGAAGAAGAAGAAGAAGAAGAAGAAGAAGAAGAAGAAGAAGAAGAAGAAGAAGAAGAAGAAGAAGAAGAAGAAGAAGAAGAAGAAGAACAGTTCTTTAATTATCGTGGTTCAAGAATAAGAAAATTACCGACATTTGACAAGAAGAGTACGTGGAAGAACACTGGCTCACTAACATCATTATACCTTGGAAACTGAAATAATTTGGACATATGAGACGTCACAGGGGTTTGGGAAGAACAGAGATGGAAGGCATGGTTGCTGGGAGGAGAGGCTGGGGTCTGTCAGCACGAATATGGGCACAGAACATTGAAGACAACTTGAGCATGACAAGGCATCAGGCAGGGGAACTGGCAAATAATCCGGAATCTTTTCGGTAAGGCTCTTTATGAGCCAGTTATTTTCGGAGTTCAGTTCTTATACTAGTGCATGCTCAGTATATATTCTTCGTCTTGGTCCACTGTAGTCCAAGCTTGCTTCTGTATCATTTACGCTTTAAAGACCCGATGTTCTTCTTTAGTGAGGCTGTGACCTACATTCCCATGTTGCCACAGACATATGCATGTTCTCAAATATTTTACGTTAATTTATTTCAAAACAATGCGCATTTGAATGTCGAAGACACAAACAATAGATTGCACGATTGCCTGGCATATTTCGCTGCATTTCTTCAGGTACATACTGGAGAAAATCACACAAAATAAACTAAATTAGATAAATCCTTCAAACTGAAATATACAGCACATATATTCACACTGTAATTTCAATTGTCTGTCATGTTAGATTTAAACTGACTATCATGTCTGTATGTTTAACTTATTTGCTGATGTTGTGCCATTGGCTCTTAAGATTGTTTAACCTCTTGATTGCTATGGCCTGTCTACGTATGACGTCCTTTGAAGGGCATCCATCACTGACACGTAGGGTGAGTAAACAGGAACAACAAATGGTATCTTACCTTGTACAGGTAAACATTTAACTCCACAGTCCGACCACTGGGACCACTCAGTCACGTGGCAATCAATGGGACATTCAACCACGCATGACTGAGAAGTCTTTGGTTTGACATGCTCCGTACATCTAGAAATTAATGGATGGATTAGTCACTTGTGACGAAGATAAAGGGAAACCACCATATACAGTTTTCAAGAGTAAGTTAATGAACATTCTCAAAACCATATTTATGACTGCTAGGCATGCTAACCGGTTAGCGGGGTAGGGGTATCCCCTATCAAAGGAGAGGTAAGACGCCTCCTTTCCTCCGTTAGTCTACGGGACACCCTTGGGCAAGGTGGAGTACCCGTTTAGCCCCCCGATCAGGGTTACGTGAAGCCATGGAAGCAGGTGGTGGATGGAGTGTGAGAGCAGCCGACAGATTGTTGTTGGTTATGGTATTGCACTCTGCGGCGATAGGCAGATGATCTCATCAGTAGAGACAATGGCTATGGCCACCGACTAGTACAGTCACTGCCCAGAAGGAAAGCAATGGCAAACTACTTTCTGCAAAACTTGCCAAGAAACTATAACAACCATGAAAGAAAACATAATAAGAAAGAGATCTGGTGGTGAGACCCCCAGGCCAGGCAGATCAGATAACACTGGGGAAGAGTGTGACACAGGGACCAGTACTAGTAATCGTGATGACGGAGTTAATCCTGACTGTGTTACCAAGGAAATCCCCTGTGTCAGACTAAGAAACAGAGTGAGAATAGCAACGTGGAATGTGAGAAGTCTGTATGAGGGAAAGCTTAAAGTAGTGTGTGATGAGATTGAGAGGTTAAACATTCAAATTTTAGGAATTAGTGAACATCGCTGGAGCGGCAAGGGACATTTTACAACTGAAAATGGAAGTCTTTTCATTTATTCTGGTAGAGACGTCGGAGGCCAGAGTGGAGTGGCACTTTGTTTAGATAAGACAACTCCAAATCTTTAATGGGATATAATCCAGTTAGTGATAGAATCCTCACTATTAGACTTAAAGGCTGTCCAAAAAACACAACTCTCATACAGATATATGCACCTACTTCAACAGCAGAGGAGGACGAAATTGAAGATTTTTACAACACACTACAAGACACATTAAATAAGATTGGTCATAATGATATAGCAATAATAATGGGAGATTTTAATGCAAAAGTAGGTGCAGGAAGAGCTGAAAATGAGAGACACGTTTTAGGAAAATTTGGATTAGGAAATAGAAATGATGCAGGTGACAAATTAATTGAATTTTGCACAGAAAATGAGTTAACGATAGCCAACACTCTTTTTAAACAACATCCAAGAAGACTCTTCACATGGAAGTCTCCAGACAGTATTACCAAAAATCAGATAGATTATATTTTAATACAAAGAAGATAGAGATCAAGCATAACATCTGCAAAAACCCTACGTAGTGCAGACTGTGATACAGATCATCAGTTATTAGAAGCAGATCTGAAATGAAAACTCAAAAAGCTTACCCGAAGACCAAGGCCACTTCGTTTTGATCTCACAAAAATAACAGATGCATACAACGTAGAAGTTAGGAATCGTTTTGGGGTCTTGATGTCTGTACAACTGATGAACTGGCAGTACAAGCTAGAGATATCTTGATAACTGCAGTCAAAGATTTAATTCCGACCAAGAAAAAGCAACTTAAGCCATGGATTACATCAAACACGTTAGAATTAATAAAACAACGAAGGGAACTGAAACAGAAAGGAGGTGAATCCGATAATACCAAGATGAAGTATAAATCTTTAACTCGAGAAATAAGAAAGAACACAAGAAAGGACAAAAATCAATACATACAAGATTGTTGTACCAGAATAGAGCAATATCATAAGACTGGAAGAGATTATGAAATGTTCAAAGAAATGAAGTTATTGACAAGAAATGTTCAACCTCAATTGAATGTTATCTGTGACAAGATGGGAAATACCTTAACAGAATCTAGACAAATTCTAGAAAGATGGCAGGAGTACTGCAGTGGAATGTATGATATGAGTGACAGTGAGGATATGAATGAGATACATGAGCCAACGACAGCAGAGACAGAACCTGAACCCTCATTAGATGAAATTGCTTGGGCTATAAAGCACCTGAAGAATGGTAAATCTCCTGGATGTGATGAGATACCAGCTGAACTAATTAAAGCGGGAGGAGAAGAAAGCATACACATATATCATGCATTATGTACAAAGATTTGGAAATATGGTATATGGCCAAAAGATTGGAAGAGAACTATCTTCATTCCAATACCAAAAAAGGGCAACCTGAAATTATGCACCAACTATAGAACTGTTGCCCTGATCAGTCATGCAAGTAAAATTCTACTAAAAGTCATAATGGCAAGACTTCGTAAGAAAATGGAAGAAGAGATTAACGTAGTTCAAGCTGGATTTAGACAAGGAAGAGGAACAAGAGATCACATATTCAACATGCGTTTAATAATAGAGAAGTGCAGAGAATTTAATGTAAACCTATACTCATGTTTTGTGGATTATTCAAAGGCATTTGACTGTGTACAGCATCAGAAACTTTGGGAAATCATGAGGACTATGGGCTTTCCATCACATGTAGTACAACTCATAAAAATGCTCTATCTAGACCAACAAGCAGCAGTTAGAATAGATGGCGAGGCATCAGATTGGTTTGACATCAAGCAAGGAGTCCGTCAGGGCTGCGTGCTGTCACCCTATTTGTTTAACCTGTACGCTGAAAATATAATGAGAAATGTAAGAGATGATATAAACAGGGAGCTATATGATGCCCTAAATATCGGCGGTCATGACATACCGGAGATTCGATATGCTGATGATACAGTATTACTATCCACAACACAGAATGGCATGGAAAACCTAATAGCCTCAACCCAATTGAATAGTGAAAATCACAACTTATATCTTAACATAGCAAAAACAAAGATAATGCATACAGATAAAACTACCATGGAGAAAGAAATATACATTAATGGGGAAAAATTGGAGGTGGTGGAAAATTTTGAATATCTTGGGTCATTGATTACCAACAACGGGGACACAATGAAAGAAATTAAACGGCGACTATCAATTGCTCTTCAAAGACTAAAACAGCTGAATAAATTATGGAGTGGGACAGACAGAACTACAAAAATTAGATTTTTAAGAGCATGCATCTTTCCCATTGCAACATACGCCTGTGAGACATGGACACTTACTAAACAAGCTGAACAGCGCATAAACGCCTTTGAATATAAGTGTTATAGAATAGTTCTAAAAATATCTTGGGTAAAGAAAAGAACAAATGCATCCATACTTCAAGAGTTGAATATTGAAGAAGGTTGGCTATTAAAGACGATAAAACAAAGAACATTGAATTATTTTGGTCACTTGAAACGTCACGAAAGTTTGGAGAGAACAATAATGGAAGGGTATATGCCTGGGAAGAGAGGAAGAGGAAGGCCAAAGAGACGATGGGTGCAGGATGTGGCGGATGATCTCCAGATGGGTGTATCAGACGCGGGACATCTTGCTTATGATCGAGAGGTTTTCCGGAGGGTTGTTATGGGAGCGAGGTTCTGCAAAGGACATGCTACTGACTGAATGAGGCATGCTAAGAAATCTCTATACCAATCTATAGACTGAAGAACCTCATAGTGGTCACTTCATCATCATCACGTGTCTTGCCAAATTGCGTCAGCGCTCCTGTGTGGCCACAGATCTCGGTCCTTGGTGCTCTGGATCAATTTTATTTCTGATATTACCCTTGCCCCGAGTCACGTGTCGCTTATGACAGTCCCTAAATTGGAGAACTTTGTGATAACTGGCAAGATCGAGGGGAAGAGAACAAGGGGAAGGCAGAGCAATAAATACCTAGATGACTTGGCCACATGGTAAGGTCGAGACAAGAACACTGAGCTGATCCACGACTCTGGTGATCGAGTGAGCTGGCGAAACAAGACCTCCCACGCTTACTGGCATGGCACATAATGAATGAATGAACTGACGGGTGCGGGCACTCTAGCGAGGTTGACAGCGAACTGCGCTGGCAGTGTCATAAGCAAGGTCGGATGCGAGTTAGACGCATGGACTCGTGGCATTCCAAATTGAGCAACAATTGGACCACCTTATTCTCTTTGCTCTCAGCTCTACAAAATGTCATAAGAAAGCAATTTCAGTGGTTCTCTAACTTGGATCGGCTTCCATTCATAAAAACGTAATCAATAGATAAAGAAGTCTCTTAGCAGGAACGTGCTGTGGCCATGTGAAGGGTTAGGACCATTACATTCTTCAGGCCTCAGTGTACGGAGAAATGAATGGCCAGTCTTTCCCTCCCGTAGCGAACAGTGAGCCCTCCACTCTAACCATCGTCCGTCCGTGTTCAGGCCATTGCCAGCCCCACTTCCATCCTCTACGCCATAGCACCAGTTGATACAAACTTGGGAAGATAATGCCTTCCTCGTCTGTATGAACCTCTGTCTTTGACAGCAATTTCCGACAGTCCAGACAAGCCAGAGCCCTTCTCTGCGCAGCTGTCCACACGTATTTGTGGATACCCGGACACCACAGCTGTTTGTCTGTATTCAGTGGCATTAAGATATAGATGCACTCCATTGGGGATTTAGAAAATGATCAAAATGAAATCATGAATGCATGACTTGGGTATTTTAGGATGCCATGTTAGATAATATATCACTGACGCTTTGTAAGTGTCCGCTTTTTAAACCGACTTTAACTATCCGTAAATGTATTATTGGCAAATTAATATGGTGGTTTCCCTTTGCCTTCCACATCCAAATAAGAGATTTATCTGCTGTGAATATTCTATTCTGGATAACCTTTGTAATCTTTGGAATTTTTCTTTTAAGTTAACAAACAGAAAGGAAAATAACACAGGACCCTTTTACGGACCGTGAGGCATATTGGGCAAATGGTGTTAGCCCCACTGTTGTATAGACCGATCAGCTCTCGTATATGGAAGCTAGATAGTCGGGTTGGTTGGTGGACATAGATGGCTCTAGATAAAGATCTACCTATAGATCTAGACATGTATCTAGCTATGGATCTAGCCATGAATCTAGACATATATCTAGCTATGAATCTAGACATGGATCTAGCTATGAATCTAGATATGGATATAGACATGGAACTAGACATGATTCTAGCTACGAATCTAGACATGGATCTAGCTATGGATGTAAACATGGATCTAGTCATGGATATAGACATAGATCTAGACATGGATCTAGACATAGATCTAGACATAGATCTAGACAGATCTAGACATAGATCTAGACATGGATCTAGACATGTATCTAGACACGGATCTAGACATGGATCTAGACATGGATCGAGACATAGATCTAGACATAGATCTAGACATAGAATTAGACATGTATCTAGACATGTATCTAGACATTATCTAGACATGGATCTAGACACGGAACTAGACATTAATCTAGACATGGTTCTAGACATAGATCTAGACATGAATCTAGCACTATAAGATGTGTATCTTAAGGCATAACAACGTGCCCTCTACTGTTTACCGTATTGCCCACACAATATGAAATAATACAAGTGTACCACTACACATATTCCTATAATTTATTGTTTTGCTTATTCATGTTCTTCAGATATAATAGCAAGCATACGATGGACCATGTTCACTTAGGTCTTCCTGGCGACTTACACCCAGATATTATACTATTGTAATCAAACATATGCAGTTGATCAGACTTCATTCGCCTAATGGAGCGGATTCACCACTTCTGACCTACAAATGTAAGTCCACCACCATCAAGCACTATCGCCAGTCTAGTGAGTCTCCAACAGCCGCTGTCTGGCGTTTTTATGATGCGTCAACATAAGCTATGTCCACTCCATCTCTTGATGTTGTTCAATCACATGTAACGTTGTCGTCTTTAGATAGACAAGCTTGCCCTCCACTTTGGTCCCCATAGTAACTATAGGAATAGCCTGGTAAGGGGTACAGACTTTCGCCCAGAAATGCTTTCTCAGCGACTCGTGAGTTTGACCGAGACCATCGAGATGGACTGGGCTCGAAGATAGTGGATATAGTCCATAGAGAGATACAGGCTGAAAAAAAAAACGTTTTTTTGCCAGGCCACGCGGGAGTACGAAGAAATGAATAGGATGGCGGTTAGGGCTAATAAAGAAAACGTGCGGGCAACGGACCGCGCTGAGATACTGAATGCCCTCAGAGGGGCAGGGCGAGTAAAATAACCTTAGTGATGACTGTGAATCTGCAACCAACACCGGACTGGAGAAAGAGGAATGCAGGGAACCAAAGAACAATAGTAAACAAACGCATCACTAATATTGCAGCGCCTCAGGCAGAGATAGATACTGGGGAGGGGATCCGAGCATTTATTGGCGGAAGGATTCGAGGTACAATGAGAATAATCTGTGGACTAACTAACCCGACTAAGTAGACTAAGTGGAAATTCAGCAATTAATTCAGGAAAATTCTCGCCCGGGTGATGTGATTATCTTCACAGATGGGTCGGTGTTGAGAGGTAGGAGAAGTGCTTGGGTGTTCTTGGCAAAAAACTAATGGTCGGCGTTTGGTGCAGGAGAGCCTGGCGTATGATGACACTACATCTAGCTTAAGAATGGAGGTGGAGGCGGTCAGTGCAGCTTTCAGCTGGATAGAAAACACGATACATACACATATTGTGATTGTAACTGACTCTGAAAGCATGCTGAGAAGGGTGAACGAACGAACGAACGAACGAACAGACTTTATTTTCAAAGGGTAACAAATTGGGCACGCAGGCCCGTCTTACATTTGGCCCTTCCACTCACTCAGCTTTCTTTCATCAACAGTGCATAGGGAAAAAAAAACATTGTCACATGAATTTTGTAAACATAAACAATGCATATTACTATGTTATGAGACACATCCACCACCCACACACACATCCCCCATTCACTCCAACTCCCCCACCCAACCACACACATAACCCACACACACATACATTCCCCCACCCATCCACCACATCCCTACACCTACACATCTCCCCACCCACACACACCTCTCACCCACCACACATCCCATCCACCCACACCCCAAGCACACATACATTCAATAACCCACACATCCCCGACCTACACACATCTCCCCACCCACTCACATATCCTCTACCCGTCCCATTACCCAGCAACAATCACTCACCCACATATCCTCCTCCACCCACACACCTCCACCCACCCAGCCAATCACACATTCCTCCGCCACACACACATCTCCCCGTCAACTCACATATTCCGCATCTACCCACACAAAATTTCCGCACCCACCCACATAATCTCCCATCTCCCCCAGCCCACTCAAAGATCCCGAGCCCACACCTACAAACATCCCCCACCATCTCCTAACCTGCACACACTCACCCGCCCACATATCCTCTACCCACCCACACATCCTCTACCCACCCATCCCCCAACCAAACATCCCTTAACCACTACATCCTTACTCATATACAATCACCCACCCACACATCCTCTACCCAACCACACATCCCCCATCCACCCATCCCCCAGCCACACATCCCTTAACCACACACCCCTACCCATATACACACACATCCCCACCCACGCCCAATCTCCCCACCCATACACACATCCCTCCCACACATCCCCACCCACCAACACATCCCCCATTCACAAACACACACCTCCCATCCACGCACACACAACCCACACACACATCCCCAACTCATACACTCATCCCCAGACACACGTACCTATCCCTCAACCAATAACACCCACACATCCCTTACCCACTCATCAACATATACATCTCCTATCTACCCACCCACACTCACACACCCCATCCACCCATCTAAGCACACATCCCCACCCTCACACACATCCTTCACCCACCCGAAAACCCAACCACACCTTCACCCACCCACACACACATCATTTATCCACAACCAGCTCCCCTCCCACACAACACCACACCCACACACATCCCAAAGACACATCCTTCACCCACACATACATCTCCCCACACATCTTCTACCCATCCACACATCCCCCAAATACAATCACCCTCACTACCCACACATACATCATCCATCCAGCCACACACCCCCACCCAGCCAGACATATCCCCCACCCACACACACATCTCCAAATCCATCACCCACACCCATCATGCACCCCTCCCCAACCCACATACATCCCCAGACATATCTCACCCACACACACTCCCCACCCATCCACCCAAACATCCCACACCCATACACATCCCTCACCCACACCCCCAAACCCACAACCACCCCCACCTGCATACATCTCCCACCCACCACATATCCCCACACCCACATCTCCCCACCCATACATATACCCCCACCCATCCCATAACCCACTGTCATATATTTTGAAAGGAGTGGGAGATCACTGTAGTGCATGCCCCATCTCTAACAAAAGAAGTAGAGCCCCATCCTCTTCTATCTTCAATAACCCCAGAATATGAACCTTGAGTTATCTGCAGGCCTCGTTCTATGAAGTATGTCTAGGAGATATAGATTATGGCCCTGGTGAGAATAATGATTACTAACTGGGATTCTGCCCCTTCTCCAATGATTCTTTAGCTCTGGAGCCCCCTTTTATTGGTTATCAAATCTGAGGAAAGTCAGGAGAATTTTCTCAGCCTGATTTAGATGAAGAAAACATGGATGTTGAGCAGTTGATAGATCTAGATTCTTTTTATTTCCCCATTCAGTAAGTCATTATGAGTTAATTTATTTTTCAACAATCAAACACATAATCATTCACATTAGATTCTGACAACATGATGTACAAAGAAGTTGTTGACTCACAGATAGGTTTGAACTGACAAATTAACAGAAGGTCAATTCATGTTACTCATTTATTGACTGGCCTGAGCCTACTGGTCAGTACATACATCTCTATTGTGATTTACACAAAATATTAGAAAAGTTGCACATTGGACCATTGTCCCAGACAATCAATCAATCATCAATATATGAGATGTCAACAAGTGTGAAACATAGTAAACATTTTGATGTTGTACATATTAAGTGTGATAGTAATGAATCAACAAGTAACTATCAGTTTTCCTGAAATTGGGTGTGGTGTCTACCAATTTAGAAAGGTAACCTGGTGACTGGAAGATTAGGTAAGCCAGGGTCCATTGACTGATGGATCCACTTCAGGTCTGCCCGTATAGCTCCTCTGAAGGCCTCCCCATACTCTGCTCATAGCCAAGTCATCCTCCATCTCACTTGTGGTTCATCTCTTTCTCTCGGCTTCCCTCTGTCAGGTCTGATTTAGGTGGTTAGTTTGCTGATGTGGTGGGTGGTTGTTGGTATGTAGCCACCAAGATCACTGATGAATATTCACATAAATATATACATTCCTACCAATACAATCTTTTAAAAGTAGGTAAAAGAAACCTAAATTCCTGAAGTAGGAACTAGTTCCCCTCCCCCTCCTTTTTCTCTCTAAGCTAGTGTTGGGTTAATTTGGGGTGGTCAGAGTTTATCACACTGTGTACGCCTTGTATCAACTTGTTCCTGCTGTATGTAAGTTCTCATTTGACTTGGGGTCAGTGAACGTGTACAGTAAGACAATGACAAGAGTGAGAAGGTGTCAAGATGCATGTAAATAAATGACATACATTTATAACATTTCTTCCACTCAATGGTGTTTATAATGTGTATAAATAATTCTCTGTATTTTCCCAATTAACTTCTTCTTTTTCTTCTTGTGTCTAATAACTCTCTCCCATTATCTGTTGTTGTTGTGATGAGTGTTGTGTTGTGTGGTGATGAGTGGTGTTGAGTGGTGTTGTGTTTTAAGTTATGTTGAGTAATGAGTTAAGTTCACTGCGCGTGATGGTGTTCCGCGAAGCACAACTTTCTCATGTAAAGCAATTCATGTGTGCCCTTATCTAATTAAATTTGACAAAAATATAAATATTTATTCCGTCAAACCCTATTGATTCAATAGATGATCGAGAAAGGAAAGATTGATTTCCCTTTCAGCTTTCTAGATCGTAAATAGGCATAGATAAGTCTGTTTTAGAACAAGGCATTTATTCTAGTACACGAACTGTCATTTCAGCTGTAGATAGTGATAGCATCTTTTATCAGTGTTTCTGGTGAAATGCACAAGATTGCTTTAACTTAGAATCATCACTTCTCACAGTTGTTTAGAATAGAATGTAATAGTATAATGCACTTCTTAAAGTTAATAATTATCTCTAAGAATATCAGAGATTGCAGTTTTCATCGAAGAGAATATTAGAGAGTCATTTTGCCCGGGAATGGCTCTGCGTCGTTAGAATCCACAGTCGAGCATTTTTACATTTCAGAGGTTTTAATTAATAATAATACATTTCAATTGACATTACAAACACGGGTTACCATTACTTGATACCTGATACATCGGGTTCTTAGTCTAATCTCGGGACTAACAAGCCTACCTGGGATCCAGACATTCTGCCTTGCCCATTGAAACTTTTGGTCACACAATCTTCTCACATCTGTTCAGGGGGTTAGGGGGGAAAGGGCCGAATAGTTTCCAAAGGGAAAAGGATTTTGCGGGGCTTTTTTTTTAACATTTTTTTGATGGGGAAAATAATTTTTTTTTAAAAAACATCTGCCCCCTAATTATGCTTTGCCCGCAAGCGGGTCAACCCTTTTGCCCAAAGTCTTCCACTTTTCTATACAATCTTTCGTCCAGCATTTGCAAATTGTAAAGTTCCAGTTCGAGTTAAGTTTGTCCATCTCCTTTTTGCTAAAATTGTAAATGCAATTTCCTCTAATGTGTTTCCTCTTTTTCGGCTTGGTAATGATCATGGTGGTTCTTATCCTCTCTCTCTCTCTCTCTCACCAACTCTCTCCTCCTCCACCCACCTAAAACCATACCAAACACAATTCTCCACCCACTCTCCCCGCCAACCTACATCCCGCATTTTACCCAATTATAAATCAGTTGCATCCAAAATCCTACACGCCAAACCGAATACACAACATCCCATATCAAAGCATACAAAATTATGCGTCCAAACTCTCTCTCTTTTACTCTCTGTCGATTGTCGTGAGCTTGTCGCAAAATTAAACCAAAATGGAGAAAAAATTGTACATATACTTTTAACTTAAAAATTTCATTCTTCCACTTCTTCTCTCGTTCTCACTCTCCCCCCCCCTCCTCTCTCTCTCTCTCTCTCTCTCTCTCTCTCTCTCTCTCTCTCTCTCTCACTCGCAATCACTAATTTCTCCCATTAAGTGATGTCCCCATGTTTCATTTAAAAAATTTATCACACCCCTTGCACCCCTAAAATGGAATATGCAGAGAATACAAAACCCTTTTATGGAATGCAACATAATACGTCCAAAACCCTCTACTCTGTCTTTCTCGCTCTCTTCTCACAACACACCCCCAAAACATCAAAACAATCCCTCCATACACTGCATTAAAAATGCATTCATACCACAATTTCTCTCTTCACATCCCCCCTCTCTCTCTATCACACTATATCCTATCTCTCTCACACTCTCTCTCTCTCTAATATATTTCCCATTAATATCTCTATCTTTATTTATAATATACATCTCTTTATCTAATACCCCAGACAGATACATACCTCTCGTATAAATCATATATATATATATCATACCATATATATATACTTATACATATATAACATATATATACAAATACACATCCTATACACTGCAGCAATGCATACATACCACACAATATATGCACTATATATATATATATATATATATATATATATATATATATATATATATATATATATATATATATATATATATATATATATATATATATATATATATATACACAACACACACATATATACACACACATATATATATATATATATGTATATATAAATCTCTCACACATATGTCCACACACATATGATCTACCTATATGTGTATGTATATGTGTATATGTATGTATGTGTGTATATATATATATATATATATATATATATATATATATATATATATATATATATATATATATATATATATATATATATATATATATATATATATATATATATATATATATATATATATATATATATACATACATATACACATATACATACACATATACATATATACACATATACATATATATACACGCACATACACACATATACACACGCACATACATATAAACACACGCATACATTTACGCACACATATAAACATACTTACACACACAAGCACACATACAAACACACATTTATACACACTTACACATACACACCCACATTCAGACGTGCACACACATACACACACATAAACACACGCATACACACATATGGACACACGTACACACCAACCCATCCACCCACACACTTACTCACACATACACGCTGCCTCACATAATCTCACCCTCTCACTCATTTACTCTCTAAACCACACTAACTCGCTCTCTTACAAGCACAGACAAGTACACAGGCACACACACATTCACCCACTCTCTCTTACTCACCCTTCAATCACCTGCACATCCCACACCTCCCCACCTCTCACACATCTCCCCTCCCGCACAAAACTCCACCCATAAACATATTCCCCCCACATACCTTCCCCATACACATCCCCGCCCACACATCTCCCCACCAACTCACACATCCTCCACCTACAAACATTCTCGCCACCCACACATACATCCTCCACCCACTCACATTTACCCCATCCACACTCACACACTCCCACCCACGCAGACATATCCCATTCACAGACACCCCCACACTCATCCACTCACCCCCACACACATTACACACCCATCCCCAACCCACACAATCTCCTGCACACCCATTCACCCACCCAAACAAAAAAAAGCGTAAAAATTAGTGATGCAATTCAACTCTCTCTCTCTCTCTCTCTCTCTCTCTCTCTCTCTCTCTCTCTCTCTCTCTCTCTCTCTCTCTCTCTCTCTCTCTCTCTCTCTCTCTCTCTTGCTCTCTCTCCCTCTCTCACTAACTCTCTCACTCACATCACAGTAATGTTATATTATACATGATAAAGTCAAATGGCATACAACATGATAAGATGAGAATAAGCAAAACAAAACAAAAAATAAAATAAAATAAATATATATGGAATGGCATGTTACAGGACAGTCAAGTGGCATTAAACGATACCTAGTAATATGAAAGATGAGAATACATAAAAAATATGGAATAGCATGTTACATGAAATGCGTGCGCTCAACTCTCTCTCTCTCTCTCTCTCTCTCTCTCTCTCTCTCTCTCTCTCTCTCTCTCTCTCTCTCTCTCTCTCCTCTCACACACATGTACATACACACACCCGCACACATCCATATACTTACTCACACGTACTCACATAACACCCGAATATACACTCCCTCGCATACACTCATGCATGCACACTTACACATACAAAGATATACAATACATACACGAGCACACACACACTCTCATCCATACACACATATGCACACGAACATGCATATAAATGCATATAAACACATGAACGCAACCTTAACACACGTACAGACATACACACAGAGGCACACACAGATACACACATGTACACACACATGTACACCCATCCAGACATAACACACACATACATCACACTTCCCATGCACTCTCTCATTCACCCACGCTCTCTCTTTTACACACTCACTCGCTCTCACACTCACTCATTCGAGCACATACACGCATACCCACAAATTCTCTCTCACTCACTCACGCTCCTTACTCACTCATTTACTCGCTGACTCTCTAACTCACACTCACTCACTAACTTTCACACTCTATCACACAGACAGGCAGACACACAACACACCCACTCTCTCAGATTCACTCATTCTCAAACTAAATCTCTCACACATATGTCCACACACACCCACTCACTTTTACACTCACTCAAACACACGCACATGCATACTCACTCACTCTCACTCATACTAATTCTTCCACTCACACTCTTTCTCACTCACTCTCTCACCCACTGTCTCGCTCACACACATACAGTGAAGAATGATAGTGGAAAAATGATACTAGTAGGTGACTTATGGAGGCATATAGTCGGTATGAAGTAAGTATTGAAAGAGTTTTCGGTTGAATGTGTAGGGACTCATTGGTGTTTTCAGTTCTGGTGGAAGGCTATTCCACAAGTGAGCACCAGAATATGTGAAACAAGTTTTGTATAAGTCCAATCTAGGCTTAAGAAGCTGTAATAAATTTAAGCGCTTACTGTTCATTGCATTAGATTGAATTAACGGTAGAAGATACTCTGGGGTATTTTCAGATATAATTTTATTCACTAATTTGGCTTTGTTAAAAAGGAAGCGCTTTTGAAGTGGTAAAAGTCTTAGATGGCTGTATAATTTATTACTTTCAACGTGCTTTATGCTAGAAACTAGACGTATAGCGCGGTTTTGAAGCGAACACAATCGTTTCATATTAGATTTAGGGCAACCATCCCAGACTGTGGAACAATAATCGAGAGGTGATTGGATATAGGATGCATAGAATATTTTTCGTGTGCTTTCATCCAAAAAGTGTTGAATTTTAGCAAGTTGGTAAACTTTTTGTGCTATTCTCTTGGTAAGGACGTGAAGCATGAGGGCTCCAGTTTAAATGTCTGTCAATTAAAAGACCTAATGTTTTATGTTCATTTACATTAATTATAGGTAACGTGTCCACGTGGAGCTCGAGCGGTGTCCCAGTTATGGCTAGGGTCTGTAGTTTTTGTCTGGTCGTTATTAGCATGGATTTGGTTTTGTCGATGTTAATTAACATGCGATTTTCATTGCTCCATCTACTAAGGTTGTCAAGTTCGTTTTGTAAAGAGCTCTCTAAGTCACAAAGGCTCTCTTGACTTGTGTAAATAGTACAGTCGTCCGCAAATAGGTCACACGAAGTATTGAGGTATAAAGGAAGATCGTTAATATACACTGCAAAAAGCAGCGGACCTAGTATTGAGCCCTGAGGCACCCCAAAATTAAGTTGTGTGGGTCTTGATAGACAGTTATTGAAGGACACTACTTGTTGTCTGTCAGATAAAAATGACGTAATTAGGTTCACCATGTTGGTGCTAGTCTTCATGTGTTTTAATTTTCTAATTAAAATATCATGATCTACCATATCAAAGGCTTTTTTAAAGTCTACAAATACTGCTCCACAAATGTTGCCATTGTTGATACAAAGATGCCAGTTATGGGTCATTTTTGTAAGGGCACTATGGCTAGAATATTTAGGTCGAAACCCAGATTGACTGTCAATTATTAGATCGTTGTGAATTAAATGATGTAGTGTTATTTTATGCATGTGTTTTTCTAATGGCTTTGATAGTGACGATAGTAAGGAAATAGGTCTATAATTACCCAAGACACTAATATCAGTTGAGCCATTTTTAAGTAGAGGATACACTTTAGCAACTTTAAAGGCAGATGGAAAGTAGTTTTTGGACAGGCACTGGTTATATATGAACGTTAAGGACTCACTAATAATAGGTGCAGCACACCGAAGAATTCTATTACTGATACCATCTAGGCCTTCTGAACTTGTTGCTTTGAGATTCGAGATATATTTATATACTTCTGCAACAGACATCAAGGGAATCTCAGGGGGAATATTTCTAGAGCACTTCCCTTCACAGAATGATGACAGTGAGCTTAAATTACAAGCTGAGTCTGGTATTGTGGACTTTAGATTCTCTATTTCTGATTGAAAGAAGCAACTGAAATCCTCGCATGTTATAGTGCTCGGTATTGCTGACTCTGAAGAGTGTTTCTTGTTGGTTAGCGAGTTAATAGCCTTCCATATATTTGCGTTATTTGATTTATCTACAATCAAATTTTTGAAATGATCTTTCTTTATCCTACGAATTTCATATTTAACTTTATTTCTTAGTCTGCGGTAATTGATAAAATCTTTATTTTTGTGCGCTGTATCTCGTTCTCTCGTGATTTCGAGAACTTCACGAGTCACCCATGGAGATTTATGTTGATTCTTCACTCGAACTTCTTTAACTGGCACATGTTCATCAAACACACTGTAGACTGTCTTTGTCCAGTAAGCTAGTGCATCATCGGGATCAGGAAGTTGGTAAACATGTTCAAGGGCTGCATTTTTTAAGTCATCTAAATATAAACTTTGGTTGAAAGCTTTTAGATTTCTAAATTTGATGATTAAATGTTTATTTTTAGGAGATTTGAACCCAGTTTTCGACCGCGTACAACATATTGGGTAATGGTCACTAACTGCACTAACAGGAACAGAACATTCGATAATATTAACTGGACAAGTAACATATATATGATCAATTATAGTTGAGGAGGTGCCTGTAACCCTTGTGGGTCGGTTTATTAGTTGTTTCAAATCGTAAGATAGAATGATATCGTCCCATGTCTGGTTGGATTTAGTAATATCTATGTTAAAGTCACCTAGTATCATGACTTCTCTACCTTCTGTAAACACTCTATCCATCATTGTAGTGAAACAGTCATACCAATTGTACCCAGCGCACGGATTCCGATATAGGTATTCAATTAGAAACGGTTGCTGACTGGCTGGCTTCACCTCTAACCAAACACATTCTATCTCTACTGACTCGAGATCACTTCTACGGGAACAGTTGAGAGAATTGGAAATGTATACAGCAATACCTGTCTCTAATTTTTGATTTGCGTCTCTTCGAATTACTTTAAACCCCTTAAGAGTGATTTCAGAGTCGGATATTTTGTCGTTGAGACGACTTTCTGTGATTCCAAACACATGGAATTGTTTGCACAGTATTACCGAAAGCTCAGGTAATTTATTGAGCAAATGATAGATGTTGAGATGGCCTATACATAGGCCATCTTTGTGAAGCCACTGATCGTGATTGGCGAACATTGCACGATGAAAGGATGATGTCGCTTGCGGTAGAAATTTTCAGAGTTTTTGAAACTTTATTTAGTAGTAGTTAAGACTATTAGATGGGGTAGGAAAATGTCTGTGCTGGAGTGACATCATGAAAGCTTGATGCAGGGCTGCAGGATTGTATTGCATTAGCTGTTGAAGTTGGCGGTTCCACTGATAGGAGTGTAGATTACCATCCAACGAGGGACCACTGCTGTGAGAGTTACTGGAAGTGCCTACATTAGAAGCATATATCGGGGGCACAGCAACATTGTTTAACGGTGTCCCCTTTGACATAATAGTGGGAGGCTGCTTTATGGTCAAGGGAGGAAACAAACCATCATAGTTAGCAACACTGGGATTGGAGCATGGGTTGCTATCCACGGCATTGTATTCTTGGGGTATAGGTAATGGTGGTGCAGGAAGAGAAGGAGCGTTTTCTGAACACTTAGAGGTGGCTGTCGCCGGGGGTGAAGTTCGGGTTACTCCTGTAACTGGTGCTGGTTGTTGTGCACGTTCGGGATATTTTATGTTCTTCGCTAGTATACTACTTCATAGCTTGGAACAATGTATTTGATCTCTGTATAGTTTTTTCTTAATAGCCCCGGACGACGAAGTAAAGTACGGGGTGTTATTAATGAAACTAATGGCATTGTCTTTACAAAATTTATACATAGTTAGATTGGCAGCATCGGCAGTCCGACGCTGGAATCCATAACATGGTGGAATGATCGGATGAAATGAACATAGATGAGTTAGGAAATTTATTCCGTAGCAGTACCTCCAGCGTAGATAGTTGTGAGGTGCTTATGATGTTATTATCCATTATGTCATTGACACCAATATGGACTGTCGCTTTTTAAATTCTCTCATTCACTTGGAATTTTCGCAGTGTAGCGGTAAGCCTATCAATGTCAGCGCCTGGTAGAGGGAAGATTGAAGTTGACTCGCTGTCAGAAGATGACATGCGATCACTATAGATTCCCTTTAGCAGGGAGTCTCCAATGATAACATGAGTTGCACTGTCATCAATTGTAAGGTCACGCTGCTGGCGTGTCCGCTTGGGCTGTTGTTGCCACTGACCACTGTGGAACAGGCAAGCTTCGCGCAGAGTGGCTTGCTTCGCTTCGGAGGTCACAGGTAGCAAGCATCACCTGGATCTTTTCTCCTGGGTATGCCAGTGTGCGGGGAAATGAACAGGCGGACAGATTGGCTGGCTCGGCAGAACTTGGTGGAGTATTGATGCATGACAAGGCAGATTGGTTGCGGCCTTGTGGGAGCACGTGTACGCCTCGGAGGAGCAAATGGATCACCATAGTCTGGTGAGAATGAGGCAGCGAGGAGTGACGAGAGGATCTGGCCGACGCTCGACGCTCAGAGGAAAGGCGAGACGGACATATAATCAGATTGCTACTGGAACTATTAGTGTTGGAACTCTTCGCTGGTTGCTGAGGATGGAGACGGAGCGCTTATGGGAATGTCCCGAATGCTGTGATGTCGGTTCCTAGATCAATCAATCAATCAATCAATCACTAAGTAGCTTACATTCCAGTCTGTGTAAGCGACTGTTCACTCTGTGTAAGTGACTTTTTAACCTGTTTAAGTGACTGTTCACTCTGTGTAAGTGAATGTTCAGCCTGTGTAAGTGAATGTTCAGTCTGTATAAGTGAATGATAGGTCTGTGTAAGTGCATGTCCAGCTTGTGTAAGTGAATGTCTAGTCTGTGTAAGTGACTGTTCAGTCTGTGCTAGTGACTGTTTAGCCTGTTTAAGTGACTGTTTAACCTATGTAAGTGACTGTTTAATCTGTGTGACTGTTTAGACTTTGTAAGTGACTGTTTAATCTGTGTGACTGTTTAGACTGTGTAAGTGACTGTTTAATCTGTGTGACTGTTTAGACTGTAAGTGACTGTTTAATCGGTGTGACTGTTTAGACTGAGTAAGTGACTGTTTAATCTGTGTGACTGTTTAGACTGTGTAAGTGACTGTTTAATCTGTGTGACTGTTTAGACTGTGTAAGTGACTGTTTAATCTGTGTGACTGTTTAGACTGTGTAAGTGACTGTTTAATCTGTGTGACTGTTTAGACTGTGTAAGTGACTGTTTAATCTGTGTGACTGTTTAGACTGTGTAAGTGACTGTTTAATCTGTGTGACTGTTTAGACTGTGTAAGTGACTGTTTAGACTGTGTAAGTGACTGTTTAATCTGTGTGACTGTTTAGACTGTGTAAGTGACTGTTTAATCTGTGTGACTGTTTAGACTGTGTAAGTGACTGTTTAATCTGTGTGACTGTATAGACTGTGTAAGTGACTGTTTAATCTGTGTGACTGTTTAGACTGTTTAAGTGACTGTTCAGTCTGTTATGTCCTGTTCTTACATTGAAGATGATCATTTGTTCTGCTCGATCAAAATGTGTCTGAAATAAACCTTAACAGTAAATCTTTCTCAAATTAACCCCAATAGTAAATCATTCTGAAAATTAAAAGGTAAAGGAATCTTTACATGCCATAAGATGTAATTGGCATATGGTGCTAAACCCATATTTTGTATAGACCAATGGCCTCTCTAAATCTGGTGTGGTTACTTCCCAAGACATGTCATGGGACCCATGTCATGGGACCAATTCAATTTTAAAATTCGCCTTGATGTAGATTTAAACCCGTGACCACCACCCGGACAGTCAAATCTCGAGCCACTACTCTACGATTCTAAAATGAATAACTCCTACTTATTGTCCGCAGTCCTGATCCCATTCGACGAGTAGCACTCCACTGTTCTAGTCTGCGTGCCAACCCCAAAGTGGACACGAGGGCCAGCTATGTCCAGTCTGCACTGACCCCACCTGGAGGTTTCCCACTGGTAGGTCAGGCAGTCGTGGAGGACCGGGCAAGGCTCCGTCTGGCGCAGGTCGCTGGGGTTTGTGCACGGGCGACTGTTGCGGCCTGTAGGAGATATATGTTACACTGTGTATGTATGGTAGGATACTGGTCTTAACAATATGAAATAAACACATAAATAAATCGTGGTGTCATGAATATTTCCGATGTCTGGCACACAGGCTCTCCAGCTGTTTGGAATAACAACAGCCTTACAATAGTTGGAGAGAGACAGCTGCAACACGCAGTGCATTAATTACGGACTCAGAGTATGCTTAGTATGGTGGAGAAAGGAATGTCTCGTGTGGAATGGCTTACCTCGTTTTAGAGGTCACAGATTGTGAGAATTGTATGGATTTTCTGCCCTGGTCATGCCGGGGAATGAACAGGCTGATAGGCTGCAGGGTATGCGCCTCTCGGTGGTAGATTACCTATTGACAATGGAGATGTGGTCGGGCGCCTGTGGGACCAGGTGGAGAAAGCAGGGGAACAGAAAGAGAACCTGAATGTGGAGAGAATGATATAGCGGGAAATCGGTAGGGTTTCTAGACGAATCTCTAAACTGAGAGGGAAGACCAGGAGAACTTTCAAGCAGATGACAGTTTGAACGACTAACAGTTCGAGTATTCATTCGATGAGGCTCGGTCGGCCGCGGAGCCATGTTGCGACGACACAATAATCCCATCTCAGAGATGACTGAACATAGCATCTCGAGGGCGGTAGGTGAGTGAGTTAGCCACTAGTTACCGTGGTCACCTGTTATGAAAGGAGTTGTGAATTAGTCAGCCCAATCTCACTATCAATAGATACTTCGATGATTGGTGTTGAAGGCACCTGATCATGTAGCCCAGGGGTCACCAAACTACGGCCCGCAGGCCGAATCCGGCCCGCGACGTCATTTCATCCGGCCCGCCGTCGGTACTCGAACTTGCTTGATATAATTATGAAACACGAGACGTTGTGATACAATTTAAATGTAAATATTATGTTTAGAATAATAGGAGATCTTCACACGTGCGGAGACCTCCTGGCTACACTAGGTTGTTTATTTAGGTGGCCCTATTTATAAATTTTGCGAACCTTATTATGAGATATATTCTATTACCAAATGAATCCGCCTGCCGCGACTCTACAAGAGTATGGAGTAGCATATCCCTTGATACCCTGGTAAAAAATGTATAGGATGCTGGGATGTTGTGTTGGCGTGCCTATAACAGCCCAGTAAAGCCATGTTCCCGCCTCTTTGGCCTTGGGAACAACTTAGGCCGAAGAGATGCTGATGTCTAATTTTCAGCAGAGGATTTGAACTTAACCCCTGAGCCACTACCAAGTAGATGGGCGAACATGCCCCAGGCACGGCCGAGCGTAGCCACTGTTTTTCCAGACCGCAGTTGAGAAGGGTAGACAGGCCCTGTGAAGATCCAAAAGATCCAAGAGGTTCTTGATTATGGATTGACGATTATCTGCTGTGGGGTGAGTTTTGAACGAACCTTCATAGTTTAAATAGGAATATAGGAATATAATACCTATGTCTGTGCCTGAGAACAATAATGGAGGTATATATGCCTGGGAAGAGAGGAAGAGGAAGGCCGAAAAGAAGATGGGTGCAGGATGTGGCGGATGATCTCCAGATGGATGTATCTGAAGCGGGAAATCTTGCTTATGATCGAGAGGTTTTCCGGAAGGTTGTTATGGGAGCGAGATTCTGCAAAGGACATGCTACTGAATGAATGACCTTTGTTCCATCTTGTTGTCTGATAATTGCTGGTGTTGTTTATCAGACTACAGTTACAGTGTTGGATGATTATCCATGCTGTGATGGAAGATCACTGGTACTGTGTTGGATGACTGCCCAAGCTGTGATGGAATATCAATGGTACTGTGAAGGATGATCATGTGTATGTTTATTCATGGGGATGCCTATTTTGTCATTGCATCTAATCATGAATTTTATATATTAGGGCTTTGGCATTATTAATCAGATGTTGTTGTATCTTTATAATTACATTATTCTGATTCCCTGTACACTGACCTGAATTTCTTCTGACATCTCTAAATCGTTGTTTTTTTCTTGTTAGCCGTAGAGATAGAATGAGATTCTCTTTGTCTTCTTATTCCTCTCTTCTTCTACGGCCCATGAACAGTCGGCGTTGTGCTGTTATCTCTGTCATCTCTGTGCGGTTACACAAAGGTACCTATAAACTGTATATGTACCTTTGATGAGCTGTAGCTTCACCAGTGATCCCTAGTCCTCTGCTTTTCTTGTGTTTCAATAGGATTTTAATTATGTTTCTAATGTAATGTCTTTTTCATTTTCAGATCCCGTGTACTTCACCCTTAATTATGGCTAGTAGGAAAAGAAAAGTGGACGCCGAGTGAGGAGTAAAGTACTTCTTTGTGGAAACAAAGGACCAGAAAACCAGCTGCGTAATATTATGTATTTGTATGTTTCCGTTCTTTTAATGGTCATATTATCTATTTGTATGTGGCCAGAGTTTTTAGCCATTCCTTCTCTTGAAATTACCATATATTCTGTCTTATCTTGGTTGATAACCAGCCCCATCTGTTGGGCTCTTTCCTTTAAGTGAGTCAATATTTCTAATGTCTTTTGTTCATTTTCCCCTATAATATCTATATCATCTGCATAACCAAGTAGCTTGGATGTTCCTCCAATATCACATTCCTCCTTTACCTTCCTTACAACCTTCTCTAGAGCTAGATTGAAGAGTAGCGGCGATAGTGCATCACCCTGTTTTAAGTCAGATGTTATTTGGAAAGGGTCTAATGTCTTGCCTTTATATGTTACTGTAAGTATCTTCCATGCATAGTCTGGTCATGTTGATTAACTTCCTTTGTATTCCAAATTCCTGCATAGCATTCCATAGACTATTCCTATGGACACTATCATAAGCCTTTTTAAAATGCACAAAAATGTTATGGAGATCTCTTTTATATTCCCAATTTTTCTCGGTTATTTGTCGTAAGATGAATATCTGATCTATTGTTGATCTGTTGTGTCTAAAACCCGCCTGGTAGTCACCTAATATGTCTTCTGAATATGGTTTTAGTCTATTTAGTAATAATGCGGATAGTATCTTATAGCTTGTGGACAGTAGTGATATTCCTCTATAATTTTCACATTGGAACTTGTCTCCTTTCTTAAAGATAGGTATCAATAATGACTCTTTCCAGTCATGGGGTAATTCTTCTGTCCTCCAGATTTTTATTATTAGTTCGTATAGCTTTAGATGTAATGCATGGCCACCTGCCTTTATAAATTCAGCAGCAATTCTATCAGCCCCAGTTGCCTTATTGTTTTTAAGTCGTGTGATTACATATAGGATCTCTTCAAATGCAGGTTCTTCAATTTGTGGTTCACACGTTAGAACCTCTTCCTGTGGGAAAGTGTTACTTGGAGCTTCACAATTTAGTAATTCAACAAAATATTCTTTCCATGTGTTGCACATTTCCTCATTGGTATTTATCATATTCCCATTTTTGTCTTTTAAACCATATGTGTTGTGTTGGTGCCCTCGTTTCATTGACTTCAGTTCTTTAAAAAAACTTTCTGGATTCGTTTTTCTGGTGATTAGTTTCCATATCTTTGATTATATTACTCATATATTCTCGCTTCTGCTGTAGCCTCTTTACATTCATTTCTATATTGCTCTTCCTTTTGGATGTTGTTGACGTCATTTAACCATAAATGTCTCGCATTCTTTTTCCTAATGACTGCTTCTTCACATTTTTGATTGAACCATCTGTTCTTTCTATGCGTGGTTAACACACCGAGACATTCTTCTGCGGTAGATTGAATTGTATTCTCGATGTTCAACCAAGTTTGGTCAACGCTTTCCTCCAAAAGGTTTTGCAGAGTTTCAAGTTTACATTTTATTTCATCTGTAAATTTCTCTTTGACTGTAATTTCTTGTAGTTTTTCTCCTTTATATGTTGGGTGTAATCTTTGTAATTTAGTATAGAAAGCTCTCTCAAGTTTTATTTTAAATTTTGCTCCAACGAGGAAGTGATAGCTGTGGCACTCAGCTCCTCTATAACTTCTAACTTGTTGTATGTTTGATGCATTTCTGTTGTTAATTAAAATGTGATCTATTTGATTATAGGTTCTCTTGTCACATGATTTCCAAGTTTGTTTGTGTATATCCTTTCTTTGTAGTCTGGTAATGCTAATCTGCAGTCCCTTGGCTTCTGCCAGGTTGATGACTCTCCATCCATTATCATTTGCAGTTGTATGTAGGCTTTCCATACCGGCCACTTTTTTATGAGTTTGCTCTCTACCTATTTTTGCATTGAAGTCTCCCAGCACAATCAGGATGTCCTGTTTGGGGGTTTCTTCTATGACACCTTCCAAATCATTATAAAAGTCTTCTTTAACGTCATCTTCTTTCTCTTCAGTAGGTGCATGTACATTAATCATCGTTATATTTTCCCATCTAACTTTTATTCGTAATTTACTAATTCTGTCATTAACAGCTTTAAAGTTTAGAACGTGTATGCCGCCTTTAAACAAATTATTCTTCCTGTTATGCCTCCTCTATACAAACTATGCCGCCTCTTTACAAATTATACCTCCTCTATACAAATTATGCTTCCTCTTTACAAGGTATACTTCCTCTATACAAATTATGCAACGTCTATTTAATCTAAAGCATTGATCATTTCTACTGTGATGTTATCATTGTTATCTGTACCCGGGGTCTTGCCG
This sequence comes from Cepaea nemoralis, assembly GCA_014155875.1. NCBI lineage: Eukaryota > Metazoa > Mollusca > Gastropoda > Stylommatophora > Helicidae > Cepaea > Cepaea nemoralis. The sequence continues at coordinate 28,694 of JACEFZ010019079.1, forward strand.
GTTTTCATATGGTTAAGAGCATTCTGAACTTCCATCTTTAAAATTGCTGGTTCTTAATTATTATTCCGATGATCATATTGTTCTTCTCTTGTATCATCATAAAGGTCTTTCACATAATCTGACCACGCATGTAAAATCTGATCTTTTTCTATTATGATTTTGCCATCTTTGGTTTTTAGGCAACCCGTTGATGTGTGTGTATTTTTGTTAGTTTCTTGTTTTTGTTTTTCCCGCGTTTCCATCCTGTCTCAGGATATTGCGGTCACCACCAGCATCTTTCAGCTGTATGTTGATTCCTAGGCTAGATTACGCTCATCAGCACGCCACGACTTTCTGAGCGACCGGCTCCATACTCTCGTAAGTCACTGGCACGACTCGAACCCCTTCAAGTTCTCGTGCGCTCACGTCAACCACGAGAGTATTCGGGGTTACGGAGAAAGCTGCTAATTGTTAGTAATGTCATTAATTCTTTTGTGCATTAATTTGGTATTCCGGGTGTTGTGCTGGTGTTCAATTTCCTTGCAATTTTCCTTAAGTCATGTTTCTTTTGCATCTTTGCATAGTTTCCTAATTTTCCTATGAATCTCTTCATATGTTTCCTTGTTATTTTTGTTATTTCTTCTTACTTCCATGAGTTTTAAGATGTTTTCCGTCATCCATTTCTTGCGTCCTATTATCTTTATTTTTGGGATGGATTTTTCTGCAGCTTGGTTGACTGATTTCTTTAACATTTCCCATTGGTCACTGACGTCTTGAAATAACATTTCCATATCGGACAATGCATCCAATCTGTTTTTTTACCTCTAAGTTGAATTTATCTTTTATTTCTTCACTCTTCAGTGCTTGTAGATCGAATTTTGTGTTTCTTGGTGAATATTTGACTTTCTTTAATTTTATATGTAAATTGCTTAAGATTAATCTATGGTCGCTGTAGCAGTTTGCGCTTGGTATAGTTTTTGCGACTTTTAAGACATTTCGAAATCTTCTGTTAATGAGGATGTAATCAATCTGATTTCTAATCTTATGATCAGGACTCCTCCATGTCCATAATCTTCTTGGGTGCTGTTGAAACCAGGTGTTTCCAATAATAAAATCTTGCTCTTTTGCCCTCTGTACAACCTCTTTCATTCTGTTCCCCTAGTCCATTCTTGCCCACTATGCATCCGTCCTGTTGATTTCCAACTTTCGCATTCAAGTCACCCATTATGATAGTTACTTCAGAATTCTTGCATTTCTTGAAGGCTTTCTCTAAATCACTATAAAATTCATCGATGCTGTCGTCACTACTGTCTGCTGTTGGTGCATAAACTTGTATGACGTTGACATGTAATACTCTGTCTGATACAGTCCAATATCCTTTGATCGATTTTGCTCTCTCTGTATCCATTATAATTGCTACTCCTCGCTGTTGTTTCTCTCCATCAGAATAGATTATTCTATATTCCTCAGATGTCATAATGCCCATTCCTGTCCATCTGGTCTCACGTACACCTAACAGGTTAATATTTAATCTTCTCATTTCACTCTTAATGTTATCAAATTTCCCATCCCCACTCATAGTTCTTACATTCCAAGTTCCTACTTTCAATGTTGATATTCTTTTGCACTCAGTCTCCTGATGACGGTCTGGACTCACCTGGTGCACATGACTACCCCTACCGGGCGAGGCTGCTCCTATGGAGCACCCATTTACGCCGTTTCTCTGATTATCGATAAGACTGCAGTACATGATATTCTTGGCATCGTGTAAAGAAGGTAGTTTGCCATTGCTTTCCTTCCTAACAGTGACCATACTGGTCGATGACCGTAGCCAATGTCTCCCAAAAAAGAGATCATCTGCCTTCCGTCGTGAAGCTGGAGACCATAACCTACAACTATCTGTCGACTGCTCTTCAACTTCATCCACCACCTGCACCCATGGCTTCATGTAACCCTGATCGGAAGGCTAAACGGGTACTCCACCTTGCCCAAGGGTGTCCCATAGGCTAGCGGAGGGAAGGAGGCACCCATCAAGGCATTACTATCATGTTATTATGATATTTTAAATATTCTCTAAGCAAACGTAATTGCACCAGCATTTGAGAGAGAGAGAGAGGGAGAGAGAGAGAGAGAGAGAGAGAGAGAGAGAGAGAGAGAGAGAGAGAGAGAGAGAGAGAGAGAGAGAGAGAGAGAGAGAGAGAGAGAACTATTTGTTCAAATTGAATGAAATTTACAAACATAAATGACATTTCCTCTAAACATATTTATCAACATAAACCCCATAGACTTCCAAGGTCTTTCGCCGTTAATGTAAGTAAATTTTCTTTAAATTGTGGGTGGCCTTAAGAGGCCAGTAAAAAATTGTTGTTTCCCCACATCGGGGAAATCAGTGAGCTTAAGATTTAAAACTATCATTAAAAGTACAGTTTTAAGAATTAAACATAAACGTAGAATTGAAAAAGTTGATTATAAAATGTACGTAAGAAAAGATTAAGCAAATTTTGTATAAAAACTTTGATAGCTTTCTTCTGGCGATTGCAAGAAATGACTGCAGTATTATCTATTTTATTTCTGAAATAAAAATAAAAGACTTTTATGTTATCTATAGGTATTTTTGCTAGGTATACCTTTATTTTTTAAAATTGTGTAGTTACCTCCCTTTTAACAATATTAGATGTTTATGTCCCCCTACTAAGCGCTAACTGCTACTGCAACCATAGATTAATTAATCTTAGGCAATTTACATATTAACTAAATTCATTCATTCATTCAGTAGCATGTCCTTTGCAGAACCTCGCTCCCATAACAACCTTCCGGAAAACCTCTCGATCACAAGCAAGATGTCCTGCGTCTGATACACCCATCTGGAGATCATCCGCCACATCTTGCACCCATCTTCTCTTTGGCCTTCCTCTTCCTCTCTTCCCAGGCATATACCCTTCCATTATTGTTCTCTCCAAACTGTCGTGACGTTTCAAGTGACCAAAATACTTCAAATTTCTTTGTTTTATCGTCTTTAATAGCCATCCCTCCTCAATATTCAACTCTTGAAGTATGGATGCATTTGTTCTTTTCTTTACCCAAGATATTCTTAGAACATTTATATTCAAAGGCATGTATGCGCTGTTCAGCTTGTTTAGTAAGTGTCCATGTCTCACAGGCGTATGTTGCAATGGGAAAGATGCATGCTCTTAAAAATCTAATTTTTGTAGTTCTGTCTGTCCCACACCATAATTTATTCATCTGTTTTAGTATTTGAAGAGCAATGGATAGTCGCCGTTTAATTTCTTTCATTGTGTCACCATTATTCGTAATCAATGACCCAAGATATTCAAAATTTTCCACCACCTCCAATTTTCTCCCATTAATGTATATTTCTTTCTCCATAGTAGTTTTATCTGTATGCATTATCTTAGTTTTTGCTATGTTAAGATATAAGTTGTGATTTTCACTATTCAATTGTGTTGAGGCTATTAGGTTTTCTATGCCATTCTGTGTTGTGGATAGTAATACTGTATCATCAGCATATCGAATCTCCGGTATGTCATGACCGCCGATATTTAGGGCATCATATGGCTCCCTGTTTATATCATCTCTTACATTTCTCATTATATTTTCGGCATACAGGTTAAACAAATAGGGTGACAGCACGCAGCCCTGACGGACTCCTTGCTTGATGTCAAACCAATCTGATGTCTCGCCATCTATTCTAACTGCTGCTTGTTGGTCTAGATATAGCATTTTTATGAGATGTACTACATGTGAAGGAAAGCCCATATTCCTCATGATTTCCCAATGTTTCTGATGCTGTACACAGTCAAATGCCTTTGAATAATCCACAAAACATGAGAATAGGTTTACATTAAATTCTCTGCACTTCTCTATTATTAAACGCATGTTGAATATGTGATCTCTTGTTCCTCTTCCTTGTCTAAATCCAGCTTGAACTACGTTAATCTCTTCTTCCATTTTCTTACTAAGTCTTTGCATTATGACTTTTAGTAGAATTTTACTTCATGACTTATCAGGGCAACAGTTCTATAGTTGGTGCATAATTTCAGGTTGCCCTTTTTTGGTATTGGAATGAAGATAGTTCTCTTCCAATCTTTTGGCCATATACCATATTTCCAAATCTTTGTACATAATGCATGATATATGTGTATGCTTTCTTCTCCTCCTGCTTTAATTAGTTCAGCTGGTATCTCATCACATCCAGCTGATTTACCATTCTTCAGGTTCCTTATAGCCCAAGCAATTTCATCTAATGAGGGTTCAGGTTCTGTCTCTGCTGTCATTGGCTCATGTATCTCATTCATATCCTCACTGTCACTCATATCATACATTCCACTGCAGTACTCCTGCCATCTTTCTAGAATTTGTCTAGATTCTGTTAAGGTATTTCCCATCTTGTCACAGATAACATTCAATTGAGGTTGAACATTTCTTGTCAATAACTTCATTTCCTTGAACATTTCATAATCTCTTCCAGCCTTATGATATTGCTCTATTCTGGTACAGCAATCTTGTATATATTGATTTTTGTCCTTTCTTGTGTTCTTTCTTATTTCTCGAGTTAAAGATTTATACTTAATCCTGCTATCGGATTCATCTCCTTTCTGTTTCAGCTCCCTTCGTTGTTTTATTAATTCTAACGTGTCTGATGTAATCCATGGCTTAAGTTGCTTTTTCTTGGTCGGAATGAAATCTTTGGCTGCAGTTATCAAGATATCTCTAGCTTGTACTGCCAGTTCATCAGGTGTCATTTCTTCTTGTACAGACATCAAGACCCCAAAGCGATTCCTAACTTCTATGTTGTATGTGTCCGGTATTTTTGTGAGATCAAAACGAAGTGGCATTGGTCCTCGGGTAAGCTTCTTGAGTTTTAATTTCAGATCTGCTTCTAATAACTGATGATCTGTATCACAGTCTGCACTTCGTAGGGTTTTTGCAGATGTTATGCTTGATCTCCATCTTCTTCGTATTAAAATATAATCTATCTGATTTTTGGTAAAACTGTCTGGAGACTTCCATGTGAAGAGTCTTCTTGGATGTTGTTTAAAAAGTGTGTTGGCTATCGTTAACTCATTTTCTGTGCAAAATTCAATTAATTTGTCACCTGCATCATTTCTATTTCCTAATCCAAATTTTCCTAAAACGTGTCTCTCATTTTCAGCTCTTCCTGCACTTACTTTAGCATTAAAATCTCCCATTATTATTGCTATTTCATTATGACCAATCTTATTTAATGTGTCTTGTAGTGTGTTGTAAAAATCTTCAATTTCGTCCTCCTCTGCTATTGAAGTAGGTGCATATATCTGTATGAGAGTTGTGTTTTTTGGACGGCCTTTAAGTCTAACTCTTTCGCTACCATGAGCCCATCTTGGGACACGATGGATTTCCTCTGATGGCAGTCCGTCCTTTTAGTCCCACAAAATGATCAGTGGTTTATTTCATATATTTCTGCTCCGTTTCGGAATTTTAAGTTACAGTAAACTGAAAAGTCGTACAGCCGAAAGATTTCTACGCCATGTTTATGAGGTCAAACGTTTTATAATATTGGATTCTTGTGAATTTTCAGTTTTAAGGTAGTGTTAATTTGTTTTTTTCACAATGGAAACGCCCACCAGTTTGCGTCCACGTAGTATGACTTGAGATCAAGCTAGATTATTGTTTATAACTGTTTTAAACAATAGTGATTCCCTTATCAGTGAATATTTAGAAAGAATTTTTAGTTGTGTCTAAAGTTTTAGCACGTGGTGATAAAGAAAAACCAGTGAATGTTCGTCAACAGCTGAGTGTCTGACAACGAAGCACGAATGGCTGAAGTTTACGTCTGTCATTATTGCTATGGGACTTGATCCAAGACCATGTATCAAAGACTACTGGTGTACAAGTGCACATTTATATACTCCTTGGTATGCCACTGCCACTACGTTTCCCAGTAATCAATTAGAAAATTATAATATATTTATCACACCATGTTTCATGTATGTCAACCTGAGGGTACCCACAAAAAAAAAAAAAAAAAAAAAAAAAAAAAAAATTGATCCTCTTGTTGACATGATTCTGAAGAATATCCAGGAAGCATTTTACCCATTTGAAAATGTGTCCATTGATGAAATGATTATTTGGTGGAAGGGCTAAATAAAGCTTAAAAAACCATGCATTGTTGTCTCTACCAAGTCTGTAGTTAGAACTGTTGAGAGCGGATTGCGAAAACCGCAAAGCAAGCCGAAGATGGTCTCCATGAAAATAACACGGCGATGAATGGCTGCGACAGAATGGACCAAATGGTTGGATATTATAATATCCATGATAGGAAAACCATTAAGTGGTGGAAGAAGATCTACTACTAGATCTTTGAAATTGCACAGATCAATGCTCACATCCTACATTCCATATGGCAAACAGAGAAAGGAGGATAAAAATTGTTATAGAAGGATTTCAAGTAAAGGAAAGTGCTCATCGCGAAGTAGCTCAGAGTAGTCCTGAAAGTTTGACACTCTGCCTGCCGAAGAATTTCAGTCTGTTGCAGGAAATTATGGCGAAAGATTTACATGAGCCAAGCATTTAATAGAATTTGTCGGTGTCAATAGAGACTGTGTTTTTTGCAGCACTCGAACTAAACGACACATATCATCTTTTGTTTGCTCCGGCTGCACTGATAGACCAGACTTGTGCGCCAAAGTTTGCTTTGCAGCCTATCACACATAGACTGCCACATATAGTAAATAAAAACAAACAGACATGACAATTAAATGTAAATCTGCCAAGTGTTTTCCTAATTTTTGTCTGAAAAAAGAAAAATACATGATTCAGAATCTGCGGCAAAACTTCTTTTCGGATGATTGATTCGGAGCAATTGTATTTATAGTTTAGAAAAGTGTTGTTTGTGCAGTAAATTCAACAGGATTAGCAGTGATCAGGATATTGGATAACAACGCCCCCTTGGTAAGTACAATGTTTACATTATTTTTACCTACTTTTGTCCAATTATTTTACAAATTATATTATTATTTTTATTTTATTTACAACCTAAAGCAGAAAATTCTCCTACCAACATATTCCGTGTGCAATCCCCTTTATTTTGATATATAATACAACATTTCTGCTACAATTTTAACCATTTTCATAACATTATTGCGACATACACCAACTTCCAGATTTCGGCCATTAGTTTTTTTTCATTTTTGTGACAAAGACATGGTTCAGAATATGCACCAAAACTTCCTTTTGGGTGATTTAAATGAGCAATACTGTTTATATTCTTGAAGACAAGTGGTGTTTGTTTGATTATTCAGTAAATTAAACATTATTAGCAGTATAGGAGTGTAGAAAACACATTCTAAGTGCAATGTTTAGTGAGGATTCTATCACTAACTGGATTATATTCCATTAAAGCTTTTGCAGTTGTCTTATCTAAACAAAATGCCACTCCACTCTGGCCTCCGACATCTCTGCCAGAATAAATGAAAATACTTCCATTTTCAGTTGTATAATGTCCCTTGCCGCTCCAACGATGTTCACTAATTCCTAAAATGTGAATGTTTAACCTCTCAATCTCATCACACACTACTTTAAGCTTTCCCTCATACAAACTTCTCACATTCCACGTTGCCATTCTCACTCTGTTTCTTAGTCTGACACAGGGATTTCCTTGGTAACACAGTCAGGATTAACTCCGTTATCACGATTACTAGTACTGGTCCCTGCGTCACACTCTTCCCCAGTGTTATCTGATCTGCCTGGCCTGGGGGTCTCGCCACCAGATCTCTTTCTTATTATGTTTTCTTTCATGGTTGTTATGGTTTCTTGGCAAGTTTTTCAGAAGGTAGTTTGCCGTTGCTTTCCTTCTGGGCAGTGACTGTACTAGTCGGTGGCCATAGCCATTGTCTCTACTGATGAGATCATCTGCCTATCGCCGCAGAGTGCAAGACCATAACCAACAACAATCTGTCGGCTGCTCTCACACTCCATCCACCACCTGCTTCCATGGCTTCACGTAACCCTGATCGGGGGGCTAAACGGGTACTCCACCTTGCCCAAGGGTGTCCCGTAGACTAACGGAGGAAAGGAGGCGTCTTACATCTCCTTTGATAGGGGATACCCCTACCCCGCTAACCGGTATAAACTAAAAGAAAATCAAATATACAAATAGAAACGCAAAATTTGATCTACAGGCACTGAAGAGTGAGGAGATAAAACTAAATTAAACGTATAGGTAAAGAACAGATTCGATGCATTGTCCGATATGGCAATGCAATATTATTTCAAGACGTCAGTGACCAATTGAAAATATAAAAGAAATCAGTCAAGAAGCTGCACTAACAACAATAATAATCCCAAAAATAAAGATAATAGGGCGCAAGAAATTGATGATGGAAGACATCTTAAAACTCATGGAAATAAGAAGAAATAACAAAAATAACAAGGAAATATACGAAGAGATTCACAGGAAAATTAGGAAGCTACTGCTATGCAAAGAGGCAAAAGAAACATGGCTTGAGGAATATTGCAAGGAAATTTAAAACCAACACAACACCCAGAATACCAAATTAATGCACACAAGAATTAATGACATCACTAACAAAAGAACAGACACATCAACAGGTTGCCTATAAACCAAAGATGGCAAAATCATAATAGACAAAGATCAGATTTTACATGCGTGGTCAGATTATGTGAAAGACCTTTATGATGATACAAGACAAGAAGAATATGATCATCAGAATAATAATGAAGGACCATCAGTTTTGTTTGTCGGGGTGTTTTTTTTTTTTTTAGATATCTAGCAATTCCGTGGAGCCGGTCTCCCTGGCGAAGGTGTTGACGATTTTCTATGTAATCCCGAATATCCACGTGAGGGGAAACAGCTGCGCGAGATTCGGTAGGGAATCTGGTCGCGTTGGTTACTTACAGGGGTATCTGAGATTGTCGCTCAGTAAGCATTGCAAAATACTGTGCGTAATCTTGCAAAGACATCAACAACAGTGGTAAAATGCTGTTGTTGACAGCGATGTAAATAGGATATGCGAAAAAAACAAAAATTCTGCAGAATGCTTGAACATAAGTGTAGTGATCAATCAAGGCATTACTATCATGTTAATATGATATTTGAAATATTCTCTAAGCAAACGTAATTGCACCAGCACTTAGCAGAGAGAGAGAGAGAGAGAGAGAGAGAGAGAGAGAGAGAGAGAGAGAGAGAGAGAGAGAGAGAGAGAGAGAGAGGAAGAGAGAGAAAGAGAGAGAGAGAGAGAGATAGAGAAAACGAGAGAGGAGAGAGGAAGAGTGGGGGGGGGGGAACTATTTGTAATATTTGTCAACATAAGCCCCATAAGCTTGCACGGCCTTTCGCCAGTGCGAAAATAAGTGCATGCAGGCCTTGATTGTGCCAGACCAGCTTTTGTCCTACTCACTTCGCCTATTAATCGTCATCTCTCTCATTCCTATCGCCTAGACCAGGGGTCACCAAACTACGGCCCGCGGGCCGGATCCCTCACGCGACGTCATTTCATCCGGTCCGCTATGTCGGTCCTCGAACTTGCTTGATATAACTATGAAACACGAGACGTTGTGATACAATTTAAATGTAAATATTATGTTTAGAATAATAGGAGATCTTCACACGTGCGGAGACCTCCTGGCAGCACTAGGTTGTTTATTTAGGTGGCCCTATTTATAAATTGTGCGAACCTTATTATGAGATATATATTCTATTACCAAATGAAGCCGCCTGCCGCGACTCTAAAAGAGTATGGAGTAGCATATACCTTGATACCCTGGTAAATAATGTATAGGATGCTGGGATGTTGTGTTGGCGTGCCTATAACAGCCCAGTAAAGCCTTGTTCCCGCCTCTTTGGCCTTGGGAACAACTTATATAGATGTATTAGTAGATGTGCGAACACGCCCCAGGCACGGCCGAGCGTAGCCACCATTTTTCCAGACCGCAGTTGAGAGGGTAGACAGGCCATGTGAAGATCCAAGAGATCCAAGAGGATCTTGTTTGTGGATTGACGATTATCTGCTGTGGGGTGAGTTTTGAACGAACCTTCATACGTTTAAATAGGAATATAGGAAAATAATAGATATGTCTGTGCCTGAACACAACATGATTTTCTTGGCATGTGTAAAGAAGGTAGTTTGCCATTGCTTTCCTTCCCAGCAGTGACCATACTGGTCAGTGACCGTAGCCATTGTCTCCTCAAAAAAGGAGATCCTCTGCCTACCGTCGTGAAGGTGGAGACCATAACCTACAACTATCTGTCGGCTGCTCTCCATCTTCATCCACCACCTGCACTCATGGCTTCACGTAACCCTGATCGGGGGGCTAAACGGGTACTCCACCTTGCCCAAGGGTGTCCCGTAGGCTAGCGGAGGGAAGGAGGCGCCTTACTTCTCCTTTGATAGGGGATACCCCTACCCCGCTACCCCTTTGCCTGGCAAAGAATACCATGGACAGCCAGAAAGACCAATGAACAAGTCCTTCAAGAAACAAATGAAGATCGTAAACTGATCAGAGACATTAGACGTAGACAGTCACAATTTTTTGGGCATGTTATGAGAAGAAATGATTTGGAGAACTTGGTTACAACTGGTAAGATCGAGGGGAACAGACCAAGGGGAAGAACTAGAAACGAGTATCTGGATGGCTTGGCCTTGTGGCATGGTCGAGACAGAAACACGGAACTGATCCACGACTCTGTTGATCGAGTGAGATGGCAGAACATGACCGCCCACGCTTACCGACATGGCACATGATGGATGTATGGTCTGTGCCTGAGAACAATAATGGAGGGATATATGCCTAGGAAGGGAGGAAGAGGAAGGCCAAAGAGAAGATGGGTGCAGGATATGGCTCATGATCTCCAGATGGATGTATCTGAAGCGGGAAATCTTGCTTATGATCGAGAGGTTTTCCGGAAGGTTGTTATGGGAGCGAGGTTCTGCAAAGGACATGCTACTGAATGAATGACCTTTGTTCCATCTTGTTGTCTGATAATTGCTATTGTTATGTATCAGACTACAGTTACAGTGTTGGATGATTATCCATGCTGTGATGGAAGATCACTGGTACTGTGTTGGATGACTGCCCATGCTGTGATGGAATATCAATGGTACTGTGAAGGATGATCATGTGTATGTTTATTCATGGGGATTCCTATTTTGTCATTGCATCTAATCATGAATTTTATTTATTAGGGCATTGGCATTATTAATCAGATGTTGTTGTATCTTTACAATTACATTATTCTGACGAGCTTGCCTCTGTGTGTAATGACTTGATGAGAGAATAGACATTACTTGTCCATGACCTACCCCGTATGTTATTAAGTAGCAGTAGGTACATGACACCGATGTGTTCAGCTGCATACTCCATGTGTTCAGTTGCATACCCCGTGTGATCAGCTGCATACCCCATGTGATCAATTGCTTACCCGATGTGATCAGCTCAAACCCAATGTCTAATACCCACAGTAGCATCTAATGGAACACGTGACACAGGGTTAAAGAAAAGAACTCAGTTATTCAAGGACTCACAAGAACATAGATCGTATTTAAAGAAAGACCCCTATCAATGGTGCGTTTAGCTGTGTGTGACGGAGCATTATCGTGCAACAATAGTGCAGTCTCGAATCTTTGAATGCGTACAGTCGTCAAATACGAATGAATGCAATTTTAGGGGGGGGGGGGGGGGGGGGGGGGGGGGTTGCATGTGGTTTCCATACATTGGAATGAGTGCCGGTCGTTCAGTAAGCAATGACATACAACTGAACGTAAACTTTGAGGGGCTGTACCAATTTACTGAATTTTTCAAATATGGTTCAACTACAACTTTTTTGCACGGGTAAAATCTGCATGTATAGCAGTCATAAGCAGTGAAGAATTTTATAACTAGGCATCCCTGGTTGCTATGGAAATGGCAGCCATATTAAATTTGTGTGAGGTTTTTTTTAAAATGGGACTAGCTGTTTAGGTTTTAAATTATAACAGAATTGTGCAAACACACATTTCATTGCATTTTGAAATATTTGTCAGATAATGGTTTTTATTGCTTTACAAGACTGATTGTTCTAGAAGTTTGAATTATGCGATGTGCTTATTTAATATAACATTTATATTAACAGTCAACATTTCTAACATTAAATCACAATTGTGAAAATACACAATATAACAAATGTCATCGTGCTTATGTTTTTCAAATTATTTCAGGTAAACATGCTATAAATCACGCCACATTTATATTTTTCATATTAGTTCCAGTATAACTGATGCTATAAATCACGCCATGTTTACATTTTCCAAATTATTTCCGATAAAACTGATGCTATAAATCACGTCACGTTTATGTTTTTTAAATTATTTCCGGTACAACTGATGCTATAAGTCATGCCACTTTTATAATTTTCAAATTATTTCCGGTAAAACATGTTATAAATCACATCACATTATGCTTTCCAAATTATTTCTGCTAAAACTGATGCTATAAATCAAGTCACGTTTATGTTTTTAAAAGTCATGCGAGTACTAATTGCTTAATTTGTATTCCACAATGCTCAAAGGCCACCGTTTTATATGCTGGTGGTTTATAAAGGTGTCAATATGTGGCATATCCATTTGGCTTGATGTTTATGCGTGGCAAACGATAACTGCCTTATGTGTATGCACATGAGTTTGTTCACAACCACATGATGTTGAAAATGTTGGCCAGAGTACATTTGTGGTCACGATTGGTAATAGTAATTTGAAGCTCATTATTCATATCTGCAACAGTTAGTAGATGTGGTTGTTACACACAGTGAACAACTAGGGTTGGAATTAAATTGTAAGAAGACAGACTATGGTCATCACTAGGAAGAAGGAAATACCACAATGTAATATACAAGTAAATTAGAATATTCTTAAGCAAGTGAATTGGTACAGTTATCTCGTAACAGTCATAACATCTGATGGGAGATGCATTGAAAAGATTAGAACAAGAATCGCCATGGCGATGGTAGCCTTTTACAAGATGGAAAACATACTGACCAATAAAAAGTTGTCATTTGCAACTAGAAAATGAGTGTTGAGGTGCTACATAGAACCTGAATATTTGTATGGATGTGAAGCGTGGACATTGAGCAAACAAGCTGAAAAACATATGATGGACTGTGGAAATGTGGTTTCTGAGGAAAACGCAAAGAATACCATAGACAGACAGAACAATCAATGACCAAGTCCTTCAAGATACAAATAAAAATCATAAACTTATCAAGACATTAGACATAGACAGTCAAAATTGTTTGGTCTACGTTATGAGAAGAAATAAATTGGAGAACTTGGTGACAACTGGCAAGATCGAGGGGAAGAGAACAAGAGGAAGCAAAGAAGTAAATACCTGGATGACTTGGCCATGTGGTCGCTGAGCTGATCATTGACTCTAGTGATCTAGTGAGATGGCGAAACATGACCGCCCACGCTTACTGATATGGCACAGGATGATGATGACTTCAGATCGACTTATAACAGAAAATGAAAATGGCACCATGTGTCAACACACAGATTACCAGAAGTGACATTTAGAAACACAGGAATGGAAAGCCAACCATATACAGAATGTTTTAAAGTCTCATTACACTTTGTATGTAGAACAAATTTGAAAAATGAAGTACATGATGGCATTAAAAAATGTGCTCCACGGTCCATCGTGAAGCAATATGCAGCGAATGGCTGTCATTTGCTGGAGTAATTCTTTGCACTCCAAACAGAATGGTGTTATCAACGCAAGAAAAAATTTTCTTGGTTGAACAAGTGTTTCGAAATGGCGGTCGATACACACGGAAATAACAACAGACACGTTGCAGAAGGTATTTGACAATATGAAGAGACGTGTACAGTCATGTCTTGAAGCCCGTGGTGGACATTTCCAACACCTGATATAATGAATACTTCATTGGTATTTTCAGCTTCCCCAAAACAGCGTTAGACCATAGCAGTGGCTATTATAACTAATTTAATGAATTTTTAGAACATGTTTTGATGACTCATGTACTTAATTTTTCAAATTTGTTCTACATACAAAGTGTAGTGAGACTTTACAAACACCCTGTATCTTACTTCATCTGGATGCATAGAGTTTCTGCTGCTGGAACCACTCTAAGTGGGCTTTGGTAAATTGAGGGGTTTATTTTTTAAAGCCACTTCGGGTGGCATATAGTATGCTAAGAGCTGAGTTTATGCAGAAACATTTGCATATTTAGGTTTCTGAAATACAGATTTATCTTAAGGTGGATGAAACCAAAATTGGATATTGTCTTCGCATTTGTTGAAAAGCCTGTGACGCTCCTTTTCTTTTAGTTAATACAAATCTCATATGATTAATTGACTGACATATATAGTTATCCATGTGTGAGATAATTACTTTATTGACATATACAATTTTACAGACGTGAGATAATCAATTTACTGACATATAGTTATACATGTGAGATAATCAATTTACTTATATTTACAGTAATGTAAATATGAGACATAATTTACTGACATATACGGCAACTGAGATAATTAATTTACTGATATGTGTGAGATAATGAATTCACTGACAATTAGGGTTATGTATGTGTGAGATAATGAATTTACTGACAATTTCAGTTATGCATGTGTGAGATAATGTGTCAGCAACTTGCTTGCGACAGGTCTTTCAGGACTCCCCTACTTTTGCACTACACGAAATAATAACTCGTGCCATTTGCAAAAGGAATGCAATTTATTTAGAGCTGATCATAAACAAGCTCTGCGAGCGGAATACTTCATTGACTATAAACAACATGGTACGTTTCATAGATTCAATGAAGAGGTGATAATGATACTAGTAATCACTGAATGAAATCTAAAGCCTAACAATCACTATTGTCTATAAACCTATAGGATTCGTAAGGAACACGTCTACTCTCTAGTCGTCTCAGTCCTGGTCTGTCCTCACGCTTCTAATTGCGTGTTCAAACACGGACGTTGAATTCTCCGTGCGCTGGCGAGTCTTGCATGCATAGTGTCCCAGCACGCTGGCCAGTTAATTCGAGTAACCTGGTACTCCACGGTTACTCGTAGAGGCGAGTTTCCTAATGTCTTGGGGAAACCCTCGCTCACTTGTATTTAATGCTCCCTTGGTTGACACAAGTGTGTCCCGTTGTGAAGCTATTTATAGCGCTGGTGTCTCTCCTGTCTGGTGTCCTCTACTAGACTCTGTCTTAGCTCTATTACTTATATTCTTAACTCTCTAAACTCTTATTGGGATTTTTGACATAATGAATTTACTGATATGAACAGTTATGCATGTGTGAGATAATGCATTTGCATGTTTGATATGTTTCTACAACAGACGACATCTGGGAACGGCGATTCTCGTTCGCGACAGCATGGTGGTGTCAGAGCTAGACATGTCCAGTTGGGACAGTGACGATATACAAATACAGGCGTTGAGAGTTCATTCCAGTACACCATTCGTGTTGGTTAATGTTTATGCCCGCAATGCGAGTGTGGACGCCCAGAAGTGGCAGTGCTTAAGTGGCATATTAGGCCACGAGAGAAATGTTATTTTCTGTGGTGACTTCAACGCTAAAGGCAGATCATGGGGAAACACTTCCTCCAATACACAAGGGGAGGAGCTCGAGACTGCACTGGAAACCATCGACCTGGTTTGTATCAACAGTGGCTGTGTCACCAGGACAGCAAGCCGTCCAGGCGATGAGGACAGTGCTATTGATCTGGCGCTAGTTTCACCTTCACTCACTACAGTGTGTAGATGGGGTGTCCTAGGACACCATGGCAGCGACCACCACCCTTGCAGCATATTGGTGGAGAAAGGCAGAACCAGGCAGCACAAGCTAAAGGTAAAGACGTTCCAGTATGACAGTACAGGGCAAGATGTGGTGAGCAAAATAAGACGTGACAAGCGCAGAACGTTTCAGGGCAGGAGAAAAAGCTGGGAGCAGCCACCGTGGTGGAGTTTCGAGGTGGAGAAGGCTTGGGTGGATAAGCGTAGTGCTGTAAGGAGATGGCAAAATGCCAAGAAGAACAGAGCTGGTCATCCTAGTCCCTGCTTGCACTTAGAAAGAGAGATGCACACAAAAGTAAGCTATTTCAAAAAACTGGTCAAGGTGGTTAAAGCGAAAAATGGGCAGAGGTGTGTCAAAGAGTAAGCACAGACAAGTCACTGAAATTGTTCTGGCGACTACATAAAAGCATGAGTGGGGTAGTCAAGAATAAGAGCATTTCTGACTTCCAAGGTGCTGACCTCATCTGGCAGAGGACTGATGAGGACAAGGGCAAAGCCCTCTTTGAACGCTACCTTGAGCAGAGCAACCAGACAGACATGGGAGGCCGGAATCTGGCCAAGGAGGTCACCTCAGACAGATGCAAGGCCCAGAACACTTCGGATGAAGACACAGTGACAGTGAAAGAAATCAAGTCTGTGCTTCGACGATCAAAAAACAGTGCTCCAGGTCCTGATGGCATAAGATACGACGACATAAATAGGTGTACCGACAATGAGCTAGAGAAACTAGCAGACATGTACAACAACAGTATAGGGAGTGCTAGCATCAAGGAGGAATGGTTACATAGCTATCTGATTCCCTTGCCGAAGCCTGACAAAGACCACAAAAAAATTCAGGGATATCGAATTATAACCATGCAGAATACAGTAGGCAAGCTGCTGGAGAAGGTAATTGCCAGGAAAATATCAAGCCAACTAGAGAGGCAAGGTGTTTTCCCACCTACCCTGGGTGGGTACCGTCCAAAAAGAGAAACCTGGACCAATGCAGCAGTCTTTGCCCATGATGTCTATGAAGGTTTCCACTCAGGCACTGAAACTGTTGCTGCAGCGATTGATCTTGAGGACGCATACAACAGAGTACCACTGGATTTTTTAATGTTTCAGCTTCTTGAACTAAACGTAAGTCCATTCCTCCTTAGTTGGATCGCTGCAGCCCTCTTCCAACGGAAAGTAGTTTTTAGATGTGGCAGTTGGACTTCGGAACCAACAACAATATATCCTGGCCTACCACAGGGATCACCATTATCTCCGGTACTGTTCAACGCCTACACAGTGAGAATCACCAGTGAGCAGATCACTGGACCTGGCAGGACATTGTCATATGCCGATGATGTTTTAGTGTATCGTCAGGGTAAGGATAGAGAGGAGGTTGCTGTGGAACTACAAACCGAACTCAATCGCATAAGTACTTGGTGTGATGAAGCTGGGGCAATGGTCAACCCAACAAAGGCAACAGTGACTTGGTTCTCGTTGAATAATCATATTGTCAACAATCCAACACCAACTGTAATGCTGTGTTCAGAGACGGTGGAAAGAACGCAGGCAATGAATTACCTGGGGATACGGTTTGATCGAAGCCTTGCTTATAATGTGCACATAGACCAGGTGATAACAAAGGCCAAGCGGGGCTTTGGCAGCGATGCGGGTGATGGCGGCAGCAAACTGTGAGCAGCGCCATCTATGTCTTCTGTACGAGGGGCTGGTCATGTCTGTTTTGGAGTATGCAATGGCAATCCTGACTCTCAGCCATAAGCAGATAGAAAGGATGGAAAGGATACAGAATGAAGCTATGCGCATTATTCTTGGATGTACAAGAGATACAGCATGCAGGGCGATGCGCTACCTTCTTGATTTTCCAACCATTGAAGAGAGAATGCAAGTTTGCAGGGCACGCGCCTACCTCAGAATTAACGCAAACACACAGCATCCACTGCATAGTGAAATTAGGAAGGTGAAGGGCAGCAGGTTAAAAAGAGGACGGTCGTGGATGGGTCAAGCCGAAGACATTCTTCAACAGGTGTGTTCACTTGAGGACTTAGAACCTGGCGAGGAGTGGGTGCAAGTGCCAACAGACTTCTGCACATCCTTTTCAGTTTGCATCCAACTAGATAGAAAATGCAGACAAGAAAATCCGGCTGCTGTGGAGGCTGAAGTACAAGCGTTGATTTTCGAGAATTCGCTAGACAGTGACGCGGTCATCTACACAGATGGGTCGGTCGTCCGACATGTGAGAAGCTCATGGGCCTTTACAGCTCGGGCCGGAGGGAGAATTGTGAAGGAGGACTCTGGTGCTTTCACTGAAACCACAAGTAGCCTGACCATGGAAGTCATGGCAGTAAGTAAAGCAATAACATGGCTCGAGACACAGACATTCACTAGGGCTTGTTTCCTTAGCGACTCAATGAACATGATCAAGAGGATAGAGGAGGGGTCGATCCGAAGAGAATGGTTGCTGCCTCTGGAGCGGTCTCGGCTGGCAAAGATTAGTTTCATCTTCGTGCCAGGTCATGCGGGAGTACAAGGAAATGAGCGGGCTGACAAGCTCGCAGGTGAGGCTACTGTGGAGGGCGGACGCGCCATGGACCAGGCTGACATTCTGAATGCTCTACGAGAAGTGAGACTTTTGCAAGAACCAAGTGATGACTGTGAATCTACAACAATGGCCAGACTGCGAGAGCAGCAAATTAAAAGAGGGGTGGCCAAACAAGAACACTACGCAGGAAGCCAAAGAAGATTGATAAACCAACACAGAACTGGCGTCGTTAGCCGCTACACGCTGCGGGATTTGCTGAGGAGGGGATCCGAGCACTTATGGACTGAATGGTCTTATGTGCAACGAGGATGATCTGTCGACTAACTAACTAACTAACTAACTAAATGCATTTGCTGATATTCACAGTAATACAAATATGAGACATAATTTACTGACATAAATTTATACATGTGTAAGATAATGAATTCACTGACAATTACAGATAAGCATGTGTGAGATAATGAATTTACTGACATATACAGCAACTGAGATAATTAATTTACTGACATAAAGTTATACATGTGTAAGATAATGAATTCACTGACAATTACAGTTATGCATGTGTGAGATAATGAATTTACTGACAATTACAGTTATGCATGTGTAAGATAATGAATTCACTGAAAATTACAGTTATGCATGTGTGAGATAATGAATTTACTGACATAAAGTTATCCATGTGTGAGATAATGAATTTACTGACAATTACAGTTATGCATATGTGAGATAATGGATTTACTGATATGTGTAATTTATGCAAGTGTAAGATAATGAATTCACTGACAATTACAGTTATGCATATGTGAGATAATGAATTTACTGATATGTGCAGTTACGCATGTGTGAGATAATGGATTTACTGATATTCACAGAAATACAAATA
Source organism: Cepaea nemoralis (assembly GCA_014155875.1). Lineage (NCBI taxonomy): Eukaryota > Metazoa > Mollusca > Gastropoda > Stylommatophora > Helicidae > Cepaea > Cepaea nemoralis. The sequence continues at coordinate 47,905 of JACEFZ010019079.1, forward strand.
TGAGACATAATTTACTGATATATGCAGATCTGAGATAATTAATCTACTGACAGATAGTTATACAAATGGGAGACTGTTAATGTTCTGAAGTATAACATTACACAAATGTGAGAATGTTAATTTACTGACAAACAGTTATACAGATCTCAGAGAATCAATTAATAGATATAGTTTTACATATCGGCAGTGTTGTACAGATCTGAGTTAACTACTTTACTGACATACGGTTATACAGATCTGAGATAATTAATATACTGATATACAGTTAAGCATATGTGGGGCTATTAATCTGATTACGTACAGTTATACAGATCTGCAATAATTTACTTGACATACGGTTATACCGATGTGATGGGTAGCGGGATAGGGGTATCCCCTATCAAAGGAGAAGTAAGGCGCCTCCTTCCCTCCGCTAGCCTACGGGACACCCTTGGGCAAGGTGGAGTACCCGTTTAGATCCCGATCAGGGTTACGCTCCCGGGTAGGTGGAACCCGTTAGCTTTGGACAGCAATCCATCTAGGAGACGGAAAACTCAAAATATAAACCCCCAAGTTCAAGGTGGACCAGCGTGGTGAGGAACTGGATGGCCATGGCTTAACTGGTCGTGAACGTTGGACGTCTGGCAGGCGTGCGGGGCGGCACCAGGCGTATGGACTCCTGTGGGACATCCCGTGCCTCTTCCCTAGGAAGCAGGCAATGCTAGGGTGACCGTTTATTTCCTGCAATATCCAAACTTTGCCTATGGATTTATTTAAACATGGGAATCGTCGCCGGAGCTACGGAGCACGTGCTCTGCGCTTGACACAACCCTCAGAGGCTAGCGAAGAGAGAGTGAGGAGGAGAAGACGAGGAAATGGTGTGAGACGTCGGCATAGAAATAGGAGGGCGGGCGCCAGGAAAACAAGACGAAAAGTGGAGAGACTAGATTTCAACTATGTAAGAGTGGGATACTGGAATTGTTGCAGTGCCAGACAGAGAGGTCCTGTATTGGAGAGACTAATATATGATTTTGACGTCCTCATGCTCCAGGAGCTAAATACAGACAAATACCATTGCCCTGGGTACGCCAGTTATATAAACCCTACTGGGCAGAAGAGACATGGACAATGTCTGCTGGTGAAGGAAGGAGTGAGCATGTGGTACTCGACTTGAGCCAGTGGAATCACAGTGCAAGAGAGGTCCAGGGTATACAATTGGAGATTGGTGGCTTAAGTTGGAACATCATAAATGTATATGCCACAGTGGACTGTTTTGTCAGAAAGGAACATTGGGACTGGCTTAAGAAACTGGAGGAATTACCAGGCGATAGGCTACTCATATGTGGAGACTTCAATGCAAGGAACAGAGATTGGGACAGTAGTGGAGAAAACCGACAGGGAATTGCCCTTGCAGATGCCATAATGGACTCCGATGTGGTCTGCATAAATGATGGTAGGCCGATAAGAATTGCAATGAGGCCTGGCTATGCAGACACAGCTATTGACTTGGCACTTGTATCCCAGTCATCAGTCCTTGATATAAAGTGGAATGTTTTGAATGACCATGGGAGTGATCATATGCCATGCTCAGTGCTGATCTCTAAACCCAGGAAAGTTAAAGCTGGGAGAGCGCGCAAGACTTTCCGGTATGAGTGCACCGATTGCCTTCTTGGTCGCCTCAGACAAGGTGCATGCAACAGGACTGTTAAAACTCCCTTTTTGCATCCCCCATGGTGGACCCCAGAAGTAGACCATGCTTGGAAAGCAAAGAGAGCTGCAGTGAAGCAGCTAAAGAAAGTGCGACAGACACTTTGAAGCTCACAAGAGGAAGTGGACACAGCGGAAAATTTCATGAAAGACAAGGTGGAGGTTTTCAAGCGCTATGCTGCAGATGCCAAAAAGGCAAAATAGGAATGTTTCACGAAGGAGATTGGAGGGGATAAAACACTGCAAAAATTATGGAAACTGCACAGGCAAATGCAGAGAAAAGATCAGCCGATGACAGTGGGAACAATCTATAGAGATGATGGTGTGCGCGTGACAACAGACAAAGAGAAAGGGGTGGCGTTTCTCCAGAGATTTTTTAGCGCAGACCAATCATAATGATGTGGACACCAGGGATGCAGTTAGAGAGGAGCTAAGTGGCACCACGAAGAATATGCAGTATGAAGACATCATACGGGTGGAAGATGTTAAACACATTTTGAAAAAGGCAAAAGACACGGCACCAGGGCCCGATGGGGTTAGGTATGGCCACATGAAGGGTTTGAGCGAAGCAGACCTGGAGGAGATGACCGACTGCTTTAACCAGAGCATTAGGACAGCATCAGTACCGCAGGATTGGGTGCACAGCTATCTCATCCCTCTCCCAAAACCATTGAAGGATCAGTCAAAGCTTAGCGGCTTTAGGGTCATCACCCTTCAAAATACATTTGGGTAGGTTTTAGAGAAGATAGTTGCTGTCAAGCTGCAAGAGTTTTTGGAAAGCGGGAAGCTTCTTCCAAGGGGCCTGGGGAGCTACAGGCCAGGAAAAGATACCTGGTCAAATGCAGCCACTTTTGCCTTTGATGTTTATGAGGGGTTCCAGAGTAGACAGGAAACGATGGCGGTAGCGCTTTATCTCGAGGATGCGTACAATATAGTTCGTTATGATATTTTGATGACCGCACTGATGGAGAAGGGGGTCAATCCCTGGTTGGTGAACTGGATAGCAGCCGTCCTGCACTCTCGTCGGGTTGCTCTCCGTCTGGGCGCATGGACCTCAGAGCCACATATGTTAACCCCGGGACTGCCACAGGGATCTGCAGTCTCACCGGTGCTCTTTAATGTGTATACGAGCAAGATTGCAAACCTAGAAGCACCAGGGGTTGGAAGAATACTAACATTTGTAGATGATATTCTCGCATATAGGCAGGTGAGGGATAGGGAGCAAACAGCCCAGGAGTTACAGGTGACAGTAGATAAAGTGATTGACTGGTGCACAGAAATGAGTGCTGTCATCCACCCGGAAAATGCGGCTGTTTTGTGGTGCTCTCTGGACAACAGGATTGTAAGAGCTGATGTCCCAAGCCTCGCGATAGATGGTAGAAATGTCAGCAGAGAGAACAAACTGAAGTATCTGGGGATCACATTTGACAGGAGCCTATCCTTCAAGGACCATGTGGAGACGGTCGTAACAAGATCTCAAAAGGGACTCAATGCACTTAAAACTATGGCTGCAATGGACATAGAGCAGAGAATGCTTTTCACACTATACCAGCACTTGATCGTCTCAGTAATTAATTATGGATTAGGTCTGCTCACGGTCTCAGAGAGTCAGCTGGTGAAGTTAGATCGCATACAGAACGAAGCTATGCGGGTCATTCTGGGATGCACTAGAGACACCCCAGTAGTGTGTATGCGTTACATCCTTGGTCTGCCGACTGTTGCTGGCAGGCTCAAGGTGATGCAGGCGAAGGCATACCTCAGAGTAGCTGCAGACACAGACCACCCACTGCATGAGGCGCTGGACGCAGTTAAGGGTCAGCGACTGATAAGAGGGAAGTCATGGATGGCTCAGGCGGAGGATACGATCAGACAGGTGTGCCCCTTGGAGAACATTAGGCGTGGAGAGGAGTGGTCAGAGTGCCAGCGGAGCAGTCAGACTTGTGCAGAGTTATAATCACATTAAGCCGGGAGTGCAGGGAGTGGCCAGCAGGGGCCACGGAAGTGGAAATCCAGCAACTAATTCAGGACAATGCTCACTCGAATGATGTGATTATCTACACAGATGGTTCGGTGTCAAGAGGTGAGAGAAGTGGCTGGGGGTTCATAGCCAAAGCTAATGGTCAATGTTTGGGGCAGGAGAGCCTGGCATATGATACCACAACATCCAGCTTAAGAATGGAAGTGGAGGCAGTCACTGCGGCTCTCCGCTGGATGGAGACTACGACACACACACACACATCGTGATTGTAACTGACTCAGAAAGCATGCTGACGAGGATGAGGACGGGCAGACTTCGTTCGGAGTGGCTTGCTTCGCTTCGGAGGTCACGGGTGACAAGCATCGCCTGGATCTTTTCTCTGGGGCATGTCGGTGTGCTGGGAAAAGAACAGGCGGACAGATTGGCTGGCTCTGCAGAACTTGGTGGAGTATTGATACATGACAAGGCAGACGTGGTTGCGGCCTTGTGGGAGCACGTGCACACCTCGGAGGAGCAAATGGATTACCATGGTCTGGCAAGAATGAGACAACGAGGAGTGACGAAGGGATCTGGCCGAAGCTCAACGCTCAGAGGAAAGGCGAGACGGACTTATAATCAGAACGCTACTGTTACTATTAGTGTTGGAACTCTTCGCTGGCTGCTGAGGATGGGGACGGAGCACTTATGGGAATGCCCCGAATGCTGTGATGTCGATTCATAAATCAATCAATCAATCAATCATATACCGATGTGAGTCAGTAACTTTTATGTCATATGTTGCATGAGGCGCTAGACCGCTATGTATAAGAAACTGATAAGAGGGAAACCATGGATGGATCAGGCGGAGGATACAATCAGACAGGTGTGCATCTTGGAGAACATTAGGAGAGGAAAGGGTCAGAGTACCAGCGGAGCAGTCAGACTTGTGCAGAGTTATAATCACATTGAGCCCGGAGTGCAGGGAGTGGCCAGCAGGGGCCACGGAAGTGGAAATCCAGCAACTAATTCAGGATAATGCGCACCCGGGTGATGTTATTACATACACCTATGGTTCGGTGTTGAGAGACAGGAGAAGTGCCTGGGGATTCTTAGCAAAAGCTAATGTTCGACGTTTGGTGCAGGAGAGCCTGGCGTATGATACCACAACATCTAGCTTAAGAATGGAGGTGGAGGCGGTCAGTGCAGCTTATGGGAATGCCCCGAATGCTGTGATGTCGGTTCCTAAATCAATCAATCAATCAATCAATGTCATATGGTTGTACAGATCTGAGTTAACTGCTTTACTGACATACAGTTATACAGATCTGCAATAATTTACTTGACATACAGTTATACAGATCTGAGTCAATTACTTTTCTGTCGTATGGTTGTACAGATGTGACATATATAATTTTTTGACCTACAGCTACTCAAATATGTGATAATTCGGTGACTGATATATACAGCTTTACAGTTGCGAGGTAATCAATTAATGTATTGAGATATAATTATATGAATCTCAGGTAATTAAGCTACAGACATATAGTTACACAAATCTGGGGTAATTAATATATTAACATATACAGTTATTCACATGGGATACATTACTGGTGCATATAGTTGTACATATTTGCGGTAATTAATATATTAACATATATAGTTACATAAATATCATATAACTGTTACTAATATATATGAAGTTGTACACATCTGAAATAATTAAGTTACTGGCATATAAGTGAACATACATTCTCATATAACTTAAGCTATATAAGAGGAATGGGGAAGTATGTTTCCAAGTTGAAGGTTCAGATGTACACAGGGAAGTGACGGGCGTGTAATGATTGCTGGACTATTTGGTTGTAAAGGGAACAGTTTCTCCAGCAGGGCAAGTTATGATGTTGTACACCTCGTAGCAGGAATCTACAATGGGTATGTCAAGTGTTAGGATCACCACATTTTGTCGGAATGAATGCATGGTGGAATAGGTGGTCTATATTATCTTTCGTTGTGTGTGGCCAACCCTCCTCCGGCTGCACTCATGCCATTATGATTGTAATCTCCTAACCGTTGTACCATTGTGTTTGCTATTCTGATGCTCAAGGACACAGATTGTACCATGGAATAAGTGACGTTGTAATACTATATACATGCGTGGGTGCCATAGAAGCATAGTGGTTGGCGCGCAGTATTGTCTGAGTTCTTCTTAACACTGACAGAGCTATTTTTCCTCCAGCCTGGGGTTTCACTGGCACCTTGCCGTCTTGACAGACGATAGTTTGTAAAATAGAGTTATACCTCTCCATAACACAAAGCCAGGGCTCAATTTAGAGACCATGTGTTGCCCATGCAGCATGATCTTTCTCTCGGCTGTCTATTTTACTCCAGAGGAAAGGTAACACCAATACGTCTGAAACAAGACAAGCTGAAGAAGCTGCTGGATCAGCAAAGCAATGCTCTAACTGTGTGCCTGTCGGAGCTTCCATCCTAGACCAGTTGCAGACCAAGGCTTAGGGTCTGGTCTACCCTGCATGACATTTAGTCTTCAGGTTGCATTTCTTGCACTAGGATAAGGCTTGTACCCTCCCCTCTGCCCAAAGCTGTTGGCACAATGTGTCTGGTTTGGTAAGCATCGCCCAAAATTCGGCGCTAACAGAAAGCAGGTAGTACGGTTTACTGTCATACGGTAGCTCAGTCGTATCTGACTAAGACCTGACATCCCAGCCTGGAATTGACAGCCTCATAAAATGGGTATGTGATACTTTTCCAAATTGTTTAGGAAAGAAAGGTGTATGAAATGTGAAGCTCACCCCTCTCACACACTCTACCCTGGGACTATGTCAGTGGACTCCCCATGGTTAAGTAATATAGCCGTCTATCTCGCTCTTTAATAGTCGTGGGTTCGTGTTTGAACTGCATTGTTAAGGCCATGAGTGCACATCTTCCAGAGACCCCTGGAGGTCATTGCTGGAGCTAGGGAGTTCATGTCTTGTATGATACTCTTGGTGGTAGACCGAGCCTAAAGTGGTCAAAGGCAGGAGCATCCACTTCATTTCATCAGGCAACAGCATCAGCAAATAGGAACACCTCTGATGGGGTGACCCCGGTGCAGTGAAATTGATCCTATGAACTTAATGTTTTGTCAGGTTCATACATATGTGATAATTGACATAATCAGAGCATACTTACAGTTGGGTGGTACTACATATCCTGTCATACAAATGTTCATCTCCACATTTTGTGAATAATTATGGGCAGCTGAAGAGACACCAAAATGTGACATAGAAATAGAAGGGGAAATTCTCAACCATGTGGATAATTTTAAATACCTAGGGGCACTTATAACAACATGGAAGATGTAAAACATAGATTAAGAGCAGAAGGCAAAAGCCGCATTTCAGAAAATGAAGAGTATCATATGCAATAAGTCGCTGTCAATGAATGTAAGAGAGTGCTAAAATGCTATATAGAACCAGTTTTGCTGTATGACAGTGAATCTTGGAATGTAAATGAACAAATTAGGAAGAACTTAGAAGCAACAGAGATTGGTTTTTAAGACGAATGTTGCGAATTCCTTGGACTGCCAGAGTAACTAACAACGATTGCCTGAAAGAGGCTAATGAAACTAGAACACTATATACAACAATAAGAAAGAGACAAACAGCTTTCTTTAGTCATGTGATGAGAAGAGAGGCATTGGAGAACATCGTGACAACTGGAAAGATCGAGGGGAAGAGAGGCAGAGGCAGACCAAGAGAAATGATGCTGGACGGATTGAGATGGTGGCATGGAGGAATATCATCAGCAGAGTTGATCCAGAACACCAAAGACCGAGATTTGTGGAGAGCCATGAACACCTATGCCAGCCGGCACGGTACTTGATGATGATGATGATGATGATGATGATGATGATGATGATGATGATGATGATGATGATGATGATGATGATGAAGAGAAATTACAGTGAGTGAGTCGTTTGGAATACCTAGGTTTACTGCCAACAGATCATGGACATCTGATGACAACAATTTACTGATTCTGTGCTGAAGGATAATACAGGGTGTATTTTTATTGACCGTGCAGTGTTTGAAAATATTTCCGGTCCAAGTTTTGTATTTACCTATTATATTGCATGAACTTTACAGAGGGTGAATACAAAACTTGGACCGGCAATATTTTCAAACACTGCACAGTCATTAAAAATACACCTGTATATATTGCCAAATGTGACCTTCCATTTAGATAGTTAGTTAGTTGTATATCCTTTACAGGACGCCGCAATCAACACCAGCATTATTTGCTGTTGTGATCTCTTGGCAGGGTTATCTCTAGGGTTATCGTGTTATTTATTTTGGACTGCATTGTTAAGGCCATGAGTGCACATTTTCCAGATAGGCATTGAACCGTTAAGGCCATGAGTGCACATTTTCCAGATAGGCATTGAACCGTTAAGGCCATGAGTGCACATTTTCCAGATAGGCATTGAACCGTTAAGGACTCTGTAGTGTTTATACTTGTGGCGATGGTTTGCATTCGCATTTTCCTCATGTTGGACTGGTAGTAAATGGTTCCGTCGCCCTGCTACTGAGTGAGTGCGTGGCGCGATAATGTGAGCTGTGAGGTTCGTGTGAAATGCTTTTATATCTGTCCGCTGTTGTTTGCACAGTGAACTGCATGTTCGGAACAATGACCGGCTGTCGCTGAATTGACTGGTTTGCCTTTTCGATTCACAATGCATTTTTCATGAGACTCATGGGAGTCGTCGCTGGAGCTACGGAGTTCGTACTTTTGGCGGGTCGCCCCGCGGAAAGAGACCGAGCCATGTGGGATAAAACCTGGGTCAATGAAGTCTTTCTGCTGACTGCCGATTCCATCGACGGTGAACTGCATTTTTCATGGAGGACTTTTGTGTTGTCATTCTGGTGGCGGCATTATGCACAGTGTACCTGTGCAGGCTGTTGGCTTGCCGAGACTCCTGCCTGTTCCACTTTTCACATACGGCAGTGAGGAGCATTTCGTGTGATATTCACTGGCACAGGAACGTAGCATAATGGGGACGATCCGTAGCCGTGAAGTTGGAACCGCGACTGACTAACTATTCTATTTTTGAGCTGGCTAACTTTGAAGCATAGTCTGTAAACATGCTACCACTTCTAGTTCACTGGACTGATTTGTGCGAGTGGATTGCTTTATTGTAGTGAGAAACTCTGCCTGGTTGCTGGGGGGAACAATGGGAGATAATGCAAGTAATGATTGAACGATTAACTTTAATATGCAATGGAATACACAGTACATCTGAACTTCTAAGAAGCCCTTTGGAAGGTAGGACAAGGTTGATATTGTTGCATGATAAACAAACAAAACTGAATATGATCCCTGCCGTTACTGCATGGAAATTCTTGAAGAATCAACATTGTTTGTACATGATGTAGACATATTATTCTTATATACATACACAAGATTGACATGCTGACTTCAGTCTGGGGTCCTCACAATATACAGTGCAAACCGCTTAAGGCGACCTCGAAGTGTGGCGAATTTCTGTTGTGAAGAACTATATTGTACGCTGTAAATGCATTACTATACGCTTGAACTCTTATAAGAGGAATTTCTTATTAGAAGAACTATTTCCTAGGTCCCAGGTGAGTTCGCCTTATCAGGTCTGCACTGTATTCATAAACAACAATTATTGGTACTGGAAATATATGACTGTTTCATCTCATGTTGTTTTTAATCGGCTGATTCCCGTTTATT
>JACEFZ010019081.1:0-25326 GCA_014155875.1 Cepaea nemoralis
GGGAGAAGCCGGGAAGAACCGAAAAAACCGCAGAAGTCATTCGTAACGGCGAAGAAGAGGAAACAAAAGAAACGCCGAAAAGAAAAAAATGAACGCAGAAGAAGAAGAAGAAGAAGAAGAAGAAGAAGAAGAAGAAGAAGAAGAAGAATAAGAAGAAGAAGAAGAAGAATGTCCGCCTTGCACAACGTGGGACTTGAGTTCGATTCTCGCTTATGCTTCAGATTTTAAAAAAAAAAAAAAAAACCAACTACGGAATGGTCGTTTGAGTGGGCAGTCTTTATTTATCAACCAAGAACACACTATTTTTCACGTTGGGTACTTGATACTAGACTTATAGGGTGTATTTTTAATGACTGTCCAGTTTTTGAAAATATTGCCGTTCTACGTTTGTATTTACCTATTATGTTGCATGAACTCCACAGAGGGATAAATACAAAACTTGGAACGGTAATATTTTCAAAAAGTGCAGTCATTAAAACGTTTTTTTGTTTGCATATCCTTTACAGGACATTGCTGTCAACATAAGCATCTTTCAGCTGATTGTCGATTTCTTGGCAAGATTACGCTTAGTAGTTTGCCAATGCTTTCTGAGCGACCGGCTCACGACCAGCCGGTAAGTTACCGACGCGGCGAGAACCGCCACCGATTCTAGCGCAAGTCACGTTACTCACGAGAGTATACGGGATTACGGAGAAAGTCGCTAACTCCTAGGCCAGGGAGAACGGCTCATTAAAACTACGCCCTGTATATATTTTTTTTAAACTACACCCTGTATATTTTTGGTATAGATCAGTCGGCACTCGGTGGGTGATTGATCAATATCACGCCGGGTACCTTTACTCCCCAAGTCATTTACAGGTACCCCTATTTTAGGCTGGGCCGACATGGAAACCCAGATCAGTTTTTAAAATGCGCCCAGTACGGATTCGAACGATGACTCATCAGCTTAAAGGCGAGATTCTAGCAACTACGCAACCGCGGCTCCCTAGGGTACAGGATGCTAGCTGCAGGTTTGTTTTAGAACAATCGACACTCGATGGGTAATGGGGTTAGGGTTACATCGGCCGTGTAATGACAGTAAGAATCATTGCTGCGAGCTTCGTTGTATTTCTGACGTTGCCCACTCTGAGAATGATCGCAGTAAACACTATTGTCTTTCTGGTATCGTAGTATGTACACTTTGAGAATTATTGATGGTTGCGATGTTGTGTTTGTAGTATTGTCCACTTTGAGAATCACTACTCTAAGCCCTAAGCTCGGTAATGTGACTAGTACTGTTCACTGTGAGAACCATTGTCGTACGCGTTGCTGTGCTTGTGGTATCATCCACTTTGAGAATCATTGCTATAAGCTCTATTGTGTTTCTTATACTGCCCACTTTGAGAACTATTGCGGTAAGTCTTGCCGTGTTTCTGCAATGTGCGTGATCTTGAAGTCAGTCGCCCACCTGACAGATGTCCTGGTACAAACGTGGTCCTCCTACGAGCTGCACAAGCTGTTTAAAAAGTATACACGTCATGAAAGGAGAGAGGAAGGGCCCAAAGCAATTGGGGGGGGGGGGGTGAAGGTGAGGAGTAAGGATTTGGGAAACACGGTAAATGACACGGAAGCCAGCTGCCATTTTGTGTGAACTATTTGGCAACATTCTTTTGGGTCTATTTGTCGGCTCCACCCAAGAACATGCTGTAACTTTTCTTCTGCTGCGATCAAAATTTGCTATGCGTGGTGGATACCACCCATTGTAGCGTGCAGAGCCCGTTTTCTAGTCCCGTGCCACTTGGGCCAAAATCTTCCCACTTCGACGGTTGGGGTTTCTTTTCTGGATCCCCCCTCCTATAGGCTGATTACCTTCCCGGGCTGGTGGGCCCTTCCTGCTCACATTTTCTGTTACACGAATTTCAACAAGGCAGTGGTGGTTTGGCATTTGGTGTGTCCTTCACGTATTCGTAGATGAATTTCGTTCCAGGGTTTATATGCTCCATCAGCCCGTTTTATCTGCTCCCTTATTTTAATTTATCAAGCAAAGAATTTTGCATGCGAGCACAAAGGTACATTCCGACGTTAGTAGTGATGTCACAATAAAGGAATTTGACGAGGGAGTTGAACACAATGTGATATGATTCTATTCCTGCACGGGTCACACATTTTGGTAGGACTCTGTGCACAGGCGGTTGTTATCGCCACTCTATATCCTAAACTGTTTTTATTTTACAAATGTCTGGGTCTATGGTTGCCTGACCGGTTTTCCGACACAGTACTATTTTTTACCACTGTGCCGAATTCTTTTCCGGATGCTTGCGTATTCCGGGTTTTTCCCCAGTCAAATGTTTCTTATATTCCATGCCGTGTGGAGTTGGTGATCATGTTAGTGATCACGTCTGTCCACAGCCTTCTGTCTCGTGTACTGCCAATCTTCTTACAGCCCATGCCGTATGGAGTTGGTGATCATGTCTGTCCACAGCCTTCTGTCTCGTGTACTGCCAATCTTCTTACCGCCCAGCCGAGTGGATTTGGTGATAATGTCTGTCCACAGCCTTCTGTCTCGTGTACTGTCAATATTCTTATATTCCATGCCGTGTGGCGTTGGTGATCATGTCTGTCCACATCCTTCTGTCTCATGAGCTGCCAATCTTCTTATAGTCTATGTTGTGTAGCGTTGGTAATCATGTCTGTCAACAGCCTTCTGTCTCGTGTACTGTCAATCTTCTTATATTCCATGCCGTGCGGCGTTGGTATTCATGTCTGTCCACATCCTTCTGTCTCATGAGCTGCCAATCTTCTTATAGTCTATGTTGTGTGGCGTTGGTGATCATGTCTGTCCACATCCTTCTGTCTCATGAGCTGCCAATATTCTTATAGTCCATGCCGTGTGGCGTTGGTAATCATGTCTGTCCACAGCCTTCTGCCTCGTGTACTGCCAATCATTCATACCGACGATCCTCTATGTAACGATGTCAAACTGTACATCATCCATCTAATTTTAACCGCCTCATTAACCACTTCTAGCCGGTTTTATGCAAACAGCAAACATTCGAGTTAAATTTTAAATTACCGCGGGGATATCAAATGCTCCACATTCGAGCAATACCCGTGACTATGTGTTTTAATTGTTTCAGCTAAAATATTATTAATTTATTCACTTAATATGATATATAATCCTGCCGTATGCACCTGACGAGATGCAGCGAGGTATGCCAGGCAATAAATCGTGCGGCATACTGTTTGTGGCTTTTATGTGCTCAAATTCACTACTTTAGATTTTGCAGGGCAGCTTTGTTGATCTTACAATTTATGTCATGACATTTCCATAGCTTGTCAACATATGACCTAGATATTCAAACCTGTTCACTTTCTGTAATTTATGTCCATCGATGGGACCAGAATGGAAGCAGAAGCAGAGGCCGACGATGTAAATGATGGACAGAGTAAATCACAGAGTCCATGGGAATTTCGATATATGAAGCCCATAAACGGGCACTCTCCTGCTGTTTATGCTTCACCTCGACACCGTAAGGTACAAGAGGAACAAGATGAGATGATGATGAGATGACACCGCAAGGTACAAGAGAAACAAGATGATGATGCGATGACCAGAATGGAAGCAGAAGCAGAGGCCGACGATGTAAATGATGGACAGAGTAAATCACAGAGTCCATGGGAATTTCGATATATGAAGCCCATAAACGGGCACTCTCCTGCTGTTTATGCTTCACCTCGACACCGTAAGGTACAAGAGGAAGATGAGATGATGATGATGAGATGACACCCCAAGGTACAAGAGGAAAAATGAGATGAGATTATGAGAGATGACACCGCAAGGTACAAGAGGAACAAGATGAGATGATGATGATGAGATGACACCACAAGGTACAAGAGAAACAAGATGATGATGCGATGACACCGCAAGGTACAAGAAGAACAAGATGAGATGAGATGAGATGAGATTACATCGCAATGTACAAGAGGAACAAGATTTGATGACACCACAAGGTACAAGAAGAACAAGATGAGATGAGATGATAAGATGACACCGCAAGTTACAAAGAGAACAAGATGAGATGAGATGATGATGAGATGACACCACAAGGTACAAGAAGAATAAGATGAGATGAGATGACACCGCAAGGTACAAGAAGAATAAGATGAGATGAGATGAGATGACACCACAAGGTACAAGAAGAACAAGATGAGATGAGATGATGATGAGATGACACCACAAGGTACAAGAAGAATAAGATGAGATGAGATGACACCGCAAGGTACAAGAAGAATAAGATGAGATGAGATGAGATGACACCACAAGGTACAAGAAGAACAAGATGAGATGAGATGATGATGAGATGACACCACAAGGTACAAGAAGAATAAGATGAGATGAGATGATGATGAGATGACACCACATGATACAAGAAGAACAAGATGAGATGAGATGATGATGAGATGACACCACAAGGTACAAGAAGAATAAGATGAGATGAGATGACACCACATGGTACAAGAAGAACAAGATGAGATGAGATGATGAGATGACACCGCAAGGTACAAGAAGAACAAGATGAGATGAGATGATGAGATGACACCGCAAGGTACAAGAAGAATAAGATGAGATGAGATGACACCACAAGGTACAAGAAGAATAAGATGAGATGAGATGACACCACATGGTACAAGAAGAACAAGATGAGATGATGAGATGACACCGCAAGGTACAAGAAGAATAAGATGAGATGAGATGACACCGCATGGTACAATAAGAACAAGATGAGATTAGATGAGATGACACAGCAAGGTACAAGAAGAACAAGATGAGATGAGATGATGATGAGATGACAGCGCAATGTACAAGAAGAATAAGATGAGATGAGATGACACCACATGGTACAAGAAGAACAAGATGAGATTAGATGAGATGACACAGCAAGGTACAAGAAGAACAAGATGAGATGAGATGACACAGCAAGGTACAAGAAGAACAAGATGAGATGAGGTGATGATGAGATGACAGCGCAATGTACAAGAAGAATAAGATGAGATGAGATGACACTGCATGGTACAATAAGAACAAGATGAGATTAGATGAGATGACACAGCAAGGTACAAGAAGAACAAGATGAGATGAGATGAGATGACACCGCAAGGTACAAGAAGAAAAAGATGAGATGAGATGACACCGCAAGGTACAAGAGGAACAAGATGAGACGGGGTATTCTTCTTCTTCTTCGTTCATCCGGAGTTTTTTTTCGGATGTGATTGCGTTGTGCCTGTTTACAGCAGAGCTGCGTTCTTGCGCCGTTAGGCCGACACATCCGACTTCTGCGGGCATTTGTTGACCGGGTTAACCTTCCCGGGGGTTTCTTAGGACGTTTGACTCTCACTGTTGTGGTGTTATCCCCCATCCCAGCTGGTCCATATAGAACAGCCAAAGATCCTGGTCAGCCCTCAAGGGAAGGCAGGGGCAGACCATGGGCATTCCCCGCCATCCAAGGAGGCTTCCATAATTGCAGAGCCGATACATAGCGCTCTGGTACTGGGCTCACCCAAGGAATCGTCACGTCCTGCACATGGCTGCTTAGCCTCACTTCCGTATATTGGGCCTTCCGTTCACCATAGGCTGTTCTTCCGGAAACCAGAAGTATGCAGTCTGCAGATGACATCCACACAGTGAGCTTTCGATTCGGACTTTCCATGTAATGGATTTGCTATCCAAGCAATATTCCATTTCGTGCCACTAGGACACTTTTCCACCTTTTATGAAGTCCACACAGTGGGCTTTAGATACGGACTTTCCACGTAATGGATTTGCTATCCAAGCAATATTCCATTTCATGCCACTAGGACACTTTTCCACCTTTTATGAAGCCCACACAATGGGCTTTTGATTCGGACTTTCCACGTAACGGATTTGCTATCCAAGCAATATTCCATTTCGTGCCACTAGGACACTTTCCACCTTTTATGAAGCCCACACAGCGAGCTTTCGATTTGGACTTTCCACATAATGGATTTGCTATCCAAGCAATATTCCATTTCATGCCTCTGGGTCTTCATGCACCTTTAAATGTCAACCTGTATGTAGTTAAAGTAAGCTGCGGTCAACTTGAGCTTGTTGATATCTCCATAGAGCTTGTCCTCAAATGAAGCAGGTGTGGGCCAAAATATCTTTCTCTGTTCTGCATACGTTGGGCAATCCTGCAGCAAATGTTTTGCTGTCATTTTTCCAGTTCTACAATTACATTCATCGGTATCTCCTATCTTTAGTTTATTGAACAAGTGGTATTTCAGCCTGTTATGTCCTGTGCGGAGTCTGAAGATTGCTACTTGTTCTCTTCGGTCGAGTTTGTAATATGCATCATCCTTCTGATGGCCTGGATGCTCAGATTCCCATTTGGTTCTATAAGTGCTTTTTATCAACCTCTTTGCCTCATTATAGGTTATGTCTATGTCAGGCTGTGGTAGTCGTCCGCCCTCTTTTGCCAGTCTGTCAGCCTCTTCGTTTCCAGGTATACTGCAATGTGATGGGATCCACTGTATTACAACTTTTTTGGATTTATGGCATAGTCCATGGAGTGCTGCTCTTAGGTCAGTTAGTTCTGTGCTGTTATTGCTCTTGAGTATTGAGACAGCTGACTTTGCATCTGTGAAGATAGCTATTTGCTTCTCTTTATTTTCCTCCATCAGGAGCATTTCTGCTGCAGTTTTCAAAGCCTCTACCTCCGCTTTGAAGTTACTTGAAAATTTTCCAGTTGCCATTGAATGTGTTTTTTCACTCCATTTTTTAAATTTAGGAGAATTCCTCCTCCTCCATTCTCTATTGAATTTTTGGCTGATCCATCTGTATATGCATGGGTCCAATTCCTGCTTGGGTAATGTTCTTTTATGTAGTTTAGGGTTATTTCTCTTCTTTCAGTTTCATGCTGAGTGTTCTTTTTCTCAATACCAGGAATGTTTTCTATCATCTCAGGCAGTTGCTGCTGTCTCCAAGCTGGGAACTTGTGTGCATTGTGTATGGGCTTGACTGTTGATATGTTAAGTATAGGATCTGCCCTAATCCTTCGTTTTGCAGTTTCTACAAAGTTGCTACGCTTCAGTCTTCCCTTTCCAAAACCATTAAATCTGTTGTACATAGGGTGGTCTGTCAATCTTCTAAATTTTTCTGCTTGTTGCTGGGCTCTGCTATCTCTTCTATCCTGCATTGGTTGTAAACAAGTGATCTTTTCTAGTTCATTAATAGGCGTTGTCTTCAGGCTTCCAGTTATGATTCGCATTCCTTGGTTTTGGACTCTACTTATTTTGTTAAAGTTTGACTTAGCTGCTGTTGCCCAAGCTGCAATGCCATATTCCAGTACTGGCCTCACCCGTCCAGTATATAACTTCTTGAGAACTTTCTCATCTGCTCCCCACGTTGTACCAGCAAGCTTTTTCATGATTGCCATTCTCTGCCTTGCTCTTGTTCGATTTTTTCTCAACCTGTGTCTTCCATGTCAGGCGACGATCAAAGGTGACTCCTAGATAATTTGGATTTTCTTCATGGCGCAATATTTTTCCATTCAATACCAGCTTAGGTTGCTGAGTTTTATTTGAGAGGGAGAACACTGTGCATGTTGTTTTCTCCTCACTTATCTTCACTAGCCATGATTTTGACCAGTCCTCTAGCGCTAATAAGGCTTGCTGTATTCTGCTGTTAGCTGTACTAATATATTCTTCAGATGTCCATATGGCTAGGTCATCTGCAAAGGAGGATGTGTGTACTCTGGCTGGAAAATTTTCTGTGATGTCATTTATATATGCTAGGAATAATGTTGGTGAAAGAACTCCTCCTTGGGGACACCTTGCTCCAGCAGCATCATTTTGCTTGTTTGTCCTTGTACTTTTGTCCTGGCAGTTCTGTTCTCAAGGTAGTGGCTGATCCATTTATACATTTTTCCACAAACATGCATGTTTTGCAGTTTTACTTTCAGTCCTTCCTTCCATACTTTATCAAATGCTTTTTCTAAATCTATCCAGACTGCTAGTGTGTGCTTTTTCTCTTGGAAGGCATCCTCTATTTCCTGAGCTATATAGGTTATTTGATCTTCAGTGGATCTGTATTTTTCTGAATCCTGCTTGGTGTGGTGTTAAGAGTTTGTTTTCTTCCAGATGCCATGTTAGCCTGCCATTGATAATGCGTTCCATTAATTTTCCTACACAGCTAAGTAGACTGATAGGTCGATAGCCATTTGGTTCTTCCAGGTCTTTTCCTTTCTTTGGGACTGGTATTAGTATAGCTTCCTTCCATGCCTGTGGGACTATTCCTCTCTTCCAGCTGTTATTTAGGACTGCTAGTAGTTTCTTCTTTGCCTTGGTGCCTAGTCCTATTAGCATTTCATTTGTGATTCCATCCTTTCCTGGTGATTTCTTCTTTTTAGGGTATTCATTGCCTGTTCCATTTCTTCCATTGTTAGATTTGCCATCATATATTCTGCTGCTGTCTCTTTATTTCTATGATGTATCTGTTTGTCTTTGATTGCTTTCTTCTGTTCGGTTGTAATATCAATGTGGTTTGCATTTGCATAGTGTTCCATTAGTGCATTTGCAGCCTTTTTGCCTGTAAGCAAGGCATTTCCTTGTTTAATTGTTATTTGTTTGTTTCTAGGTCCTTCATTGTTCATGGCTTTCACTAGTTTCCATAGTTTGTTTCCATCCCTGTCAAAATTCAGGTTTTCTGTTTTTTCCCTCCAACAATCTCTTGTTGTTTGATTTACTGTTCTTTTATATTTTGCTGAGATGGCTTTGAGAGAGATGTTTGCTTCAATTGTTTGTTCTCTCTCTGCTGTCTTCCTGGCATCTTCAACTTTGTCCTCCAAACTTTGTAGTTCTTCAGTCCAGTATGGTTTGTAATTTTTCCTCGCTCCTCTTGGAATGGACTCAGTGGCTGCCTGTATTATTGCTCTGTTTAGACTTTCCACCATTTGCTTTATGTTGCCATATCGTGTATTTATGTTTTCACAATATTTGTCTGTTAGTATGGCAAATCTGTCCCCAATCTGCTCGTTTGTAATTCCAGCGGGGCAAGGGCTTTTGCTCCTGTGGAACATACTCCATATTCATTTCAAGCTTGATTGGTCTGTGGTCACTACCTGCTAATTGGTCCAGCACATGGCGATCAATTTTGTGGAGGATGTCTCCTGTGCAGAAAGCTAAGTCTGGAGTAGAAGTGGTAAGCCATCTTCTGGAGTAGAAGCTCGGTGTGTCATCCGCTTTGTTGAGTAGATGGAGATTTGAGTCTATTTCCCAGTCCTCCAATTCATCTCCTCTTTTGTCAGTATCTGGGTATCCCCATCTTTCTGAACGGCTATTAAAGTCTCCGACAATAATGCAGTTTGTGTCAGTTATTTTCATGTTTGAGAGTGTAAGATCCTTATCTGCTGGGCTATACAGATTGTAGATTCTTATTTTCACGTCCTTTATCATTATATCAACACCTATAATTTCCGTTTGGTTGTTAGAGATCACAGATACTTCGCTGCAAGGTATTGTATTTCGTGTAAGTATTAGAACTCCTCCTTTGTGTCCTTCGCGGTCGAAACGTGTGGCCTGATATCCTCTGACTGAGAATTTGTGATTGGCGTTGAGGTGTGTCTCTTGAATGCATGCCACATCTATTCTATCTTTATGAAGACGCTTTGTTAGGAGTCTTTCTTCTTGTAAACTCCTTCGGCATTCCACTGTAGTATGTTGAGTGTCCGGGGTATTTGGTCAATAGCTCTTAACCTACTCCTCTGTGCCTTGACTCCACAGCACAGGGGAAGGTGACCACCAGTAGTCATAGGTGGACCCCCTCGAGGCAGGGGGCCCGGCACTATCACCGCCTGATGGGACTTCACGGGATTAGCACCATATTGATTAATTTTGATTTGTGACATCATGAATTAAGTTACGTTGCACTGCTTTGTCAAGCCTGTGGCTCAGTACATCCGATTTCGACAAGCATTTATTCGGGATGCTTTCCCTAGCCTTTGACTGTCCAAAGTCTACCTACAAGGCAGCAGGTTTCACGTTGCACTGCTTTGTCAAGCCTGTGGCTCAGTGCATCCGATTTCGACAAGCATGTATTTGGGGTGCTTTCCCTAGCCTTTGACTGTCCCCAGTCTACCTACAAGGCAGCAGGTTTGTGTGTCTCTTCGTCTGGTCCCTCTCCCTTGACCTGTCCGACATGGGTGGCCCTACCAGTAACTGTGCTACCGTCGGCATAGCTCTTGGGGTCATTGGGACGCACAAGCCCCTCTACCTCGTCACGGTGGACACACAGCAGAGGGGAGACGGGGTATGTGAGGATGTGTATATGACCATGTTGCCCATGAGCTAACGGGGCAATCCCCCATACAAGCCGTAAGATGCGACCAAGGAGGGGTGGTAGGAGACTGACCTCATCCCGTAGAACACTGCAGCTGCAACATTTAACAATCATGAACAAGCATACACAAAGGACTTAAGTGAGGGCCTATGTTCCATTAGAGCAGGGGTTTCAAACTCAGTCGCTCAGCGAGCCAACACTCAAATCACACGTAAGATTGCGGGCCGAACAGGATAAACATTCAATAAGCCGAAAAATAAACCTTTTTAAATCATTAATATAAATTACAACAGGTAAAAGAGCTGTGCATTGTCAGTCGTCTCATTACTTTCATCGACAGCAAGGGAGAATGCAACAAAGTCTTTGTGTCACACGTCGTTCTCATGATAAGTTCAATGTTCTTGATGATCTTTGCGTGATATTGTCATGTGATGGTCGTTGTCTAGGTAACGATGTTCATGGTGTGTCAATTGAGCTATCTAACTGTCTCTTAATCCAACTCACCCCGGAAGTGCACCTTCACCAGTCATGAAACAAGATTGAGTTGGCGCACATAATCATTTATTCCAGAAATAAGACGGACAGACGGAACATGTTTATACATCCAGAAATAATGTAATCCATAGAATATAAATATCCTCCTCACAATTTAACCAGCACACATCACTGGCTTCTCACGGCCTGCTGAATCTCAAATTCACAAGACATTTAGTCCAACTACTATGCACGGCTGGATCTCCCACAATACAACCCACCCACTGGGTCGGAGCCTCTGCTCTCTATGTAACCCACTCTGGATTTTAGGACTGCCTTCACCGCCCGGATAATCACACAACACCGTTCACCGTGGACTACCGACTCCTTCGGTATCTCAAACTCAACTCCCTGAAGTCCCTTGACTTCACACACAAATACACTATCTCTCGCCCCATCCCCCCTAAGGGTTTTTCCTCTACCCTCACTATTTTATTTCTCAGGACTGGCTGTTTTCTCATAGCCAGGTCAGTCACTTTACTGTCTCCCACTTTCATCTCCATTCTTTCTCATGCCCGGTCACTCAACTCAATGTCAATGACCCAGGCTTATGTCACTTTGCCTTTTTCGATCAGCTGTGTTTTCAATTTAGTGGCCATCTCACAAACCCAATCAACAAACGTATTTCTGCTAAGCCTTACCTTTGTAAAAATCTGCTTTTTGTCTGAACACAAGACGTCACACGCTTTCATCATACAGCGCTTTAGAAACTCTCCTTCTGTAAATGGTTGGCTGTTTTTTGTGATCTCCTCCGCCACAATAAAGCTTGCTTTCACGGCAGTTTGTGATTTTGCTTTGGTGATAAACATCTGCTGTGATGTTAGATGCCTCTTCAAATCTTCTACCTTCTGTAGCTTAATGCTCTGCATTCAGGCTGTTTAACTTGTCTTGATGTTTAGTCTCGTAGTGCCGTCTCAGTTTATATTCTTTGATCACAGCCACATTATCTCCACAAAATAGACACACAGGTTTACCGCCAATATCAGTAAACGTATATTCAGCCTCTCAGCGGCTTTGAAAGGCTCTGTTTTCAGAATCAACTTTTCTTTTGGTCATTTTAAAGACTAGCTTTAATTTTTAAAAGATTGTGCATCTACCTACAGAAGCTTGATTGATATCAGGTTAGCCGTAGAGGGAAAAGGTGATGTAATATCCGGGCACTACACTACTTTCATTTCTTATGCGCCAATCCAAAACGAGCGACTGAACATTGCTAAGTCACTATAATAACGAACATCCACTCACTACACGACTTTTATTTTCGCTTATTATGATCGAAGCGAGAACGCTCTCAGGTAACCTATCATTCGACAAGGCTGCAAATTGGGGGATTTGATTTGCACTTTATATCGTGACCATTAATATATATTTTTGCCCAACATTCTCTCTCAGGCCAAATATATTATTTGTACGTCGGCTGAGACCTCTCGGGCCTGATATGATTGTACGCCGGGCCTGATGTGGCCCGCGGGCCTTGAGTTTGACATATGTGCATTAGAGGATGAAATGCAGAAGTAGAAGAGGAGGAGGGGTGGGAGGGGGCAGAGGAGGAGGAGAAGGAGGAAGAGGAAGAAGAAGAAGAAGAAGAAGAAGAAGAAGAAGAAGAAGAAGAAGAAGAAGAAGAAGCAGAAGAAGAAGAAGAAGAAGAAGCAGAAGAAGAAGAAGAAGAAGAAGAAGAAGAAGAAGAAGAAGAAGAAGAAGAAGAAGAAGAAGAAGAAGAAGAATGAAACATTCGCGAAAAACTCGCCCAACAGTCTTTTTCTGATACGACACGGAAAGGTGTAATGGGAACAAAGGAACGAATAAGAACAAAAATACCAAGATGGAGAAGGCGAAGACATAGAGAAGGGGGACGGGAAGAAGAAAAAAGATGAAGTAGTAGTAGTAGTAGTAGTAGTAGTAGTAGTAGTAGTAGTAGTAGTAGTGGTAGTGGTAGTAGTAGTAGTAGTAGTAGTAGTAGTAGTAGTAGTAGTAGTAGAAGACAAAGTAGTAGTAATAGTAGTAGTAGTAGTAGTAGTAGTAGTAGAAGAAAAAGTAGTAGTAGTAGTAGTAGTAGTAGTAGTAGTAGTAGTAGTAGTAGTAGTAGTAGTAGTAGTAGTAGTAGTAGTAATAGTAGCAGTAGCAGTAGTAGTATAAGAAGAAGAAGAAGAAGAAGAAGGAGAAGAAGAAGAAGAAGAAGAAGAAGAAGAAGAAGGAGGAGGACGCAGAGGTATTTCCATGGCACCAGGGCCAGGTCCTATACTGCCAAGACTTACTAACACGCCCTAGTCGTGTGTTCTGGGCAACAGGTCCTTTCGGGGTCCTGGCATTGATTCCTCCGAAATCGGAGTGTATCTACCTCCACGGCGAGGCATCACTACTCTGCACACCAATAAGCCAGACATGGGACAACGGATACTCGCGCAAACCTCAGGTCCTGTACGACATCATACTGATGTTGGACAACAGGATGTCTTCATCCGACATACAGGACTTCACGCTGGAATTCACAGCCAGCGAACGCAAGCAAGCAAGAACAATAAGACAGAAAGAGGAGAAAGTGCAGTGAAGGGGAGAAAGCGGAGTTGAAGCAGCAGCAATGCTGTATCAATAATGAGATTGGCTTTGCCAATCTAGTCCCGCCCACTCCATGTTCGACACTGTATGAAAGAGAAATGTCATTAAGTACACAAATGGTCCCGACAAAAACATGTTAACACACCGAAACAGAAAAAAAAAAATGTGTAACGCATTTCTTCCCGCCCACCATGGGCGACGTTACAGCAATAGATAATAATGTAAAATCAATACGTAGAATTTCTGCAAACAAATAACAGAAATTCAGTTTTGTTTGCTTTAGCTAAGAAGTTTCAGCGGCGGAAAACTGGCTTAAAAAAGCTCTATCACTGTAACAAACATGAATGGAGAAACACGAAGAGAACGCAGCATGTTTGGCGAATTTGGGACTAATTACCTTGGACAACAGGATGTCTTGACTATAGTCTGTCCAGAAATAAATGCCTTCATTCACGATCAATTATTTTGAGAACTGTCTGTTGCATCGTTATGGAAACTTTCCTGCCGTCTTATATTTACCCCCACCCAAGGAATATGCCTTTGATAGGTCCAAAAGTAACTTAAATCATAGAAAGCGGCGACATTTCTTTGATGTTTTGGTGAAAAACTAGTGATTTCTCGCTAACAAACTTGTTTTACAGTAATGCCCCGTTCCACTACACGAGACTCTTGTCATAAGGCCAATCCCATGTCCCACGAAAAAATTAACTATTCAACGCTAATGTTTCCGTGTGAAGACGTAATACATTTAATAATGTGCACTTCATCTTTCACCCGTAAATTACATACCGCATATAAACAAACTTTGAAATCTGCTGTACAATCTCCAGAACAAAAACTTTGTTGTTGGGTGGACATAATGATAAGGTTATATGCTAAATCTCATCATTTTTCCTTAGTTGGTTACTGAGATATAGAATTTTATATTGGGGCAGACAAAAGTAAACATACTATAATTACCTTGTTGTGTTGTATTCATAAGATTGTCCTTAATTAGGGACCAATTCCCGTGTAATTTTGTATTCTTACTACTGTACTTAATCGGAAATAATCCCATTGTAATGGTGTATTCACACGACTGTACTTAATCGGAAATAATTCCCATGTAATGTTGTATTCTTGCGACTGTACTCTGTCGGAAATAATTCCATTGTAATGTTGTATTCTCACGACTACTTAACCATGAAATAATTTCCTGGTAATGATGTATTCTTACGATTGTACGTAATAGGAAATAGTTCCATTGTAATGTTGTATTCTTACGACTGTAGTTAATCGGAAAAAATTCCCTTATGTTGTATTCATACGACTATACTTTAACGGAAATAATTACCGGATAATGTTGTATTTAAACCGCTGTCCTTATTTCCCCAAAACATAACAGAGACTCGGCTTCGCTTTGTGTAAGCGAAATCTGCAAGTTATTTATCAGGAATACCGATTTTAGGGGATCGAGACTCGGCTTCGCTTTGTGTATGCGAAATCTGCAAGTTATGTTCGCAGGAATACCGATTTCGGGGGGTCTATGGGGAGAGGGGGAAACTGAAATATCATCATCATCATCACCATCGCCACGATGAAGAAGGTTCTTGGCAGAAAAGGGCTCTCAACGAATACCCCCGACAAGTCTCTCCATCGCTGGCCAGTTCTCTCGCCTCATGAACAAAGTGAATGCAATGTTTTGTTTCCATCACCGTGCTGGTCTACCCCTGTCTCTACACGCAGAAACAGTGCCAACCATTGCTGCTCTCTCCCAGCCACTGTGATGTTTCATATGGCCAACGTATTCCAGTCTCCGAGACATGAGACTGTTTTATGAGCCAGATTTCTTCCATGTTCAGACCGTGTTGAATTTCCGTATTCTTCTTCTTCTTCTTCTCCTTCTTGGTCCACGATATTCTAAGAATATTTCTGTAACATTTAAGTTCAAAAAGCCCCAATAAAAATACTGTTATTGATTTCCTGGGTTTATTTCTCTTTGTGGTTTGTTTGCCGATGAAGACTGCTTAGCCACAACGCCCATTCCATCGTGTAGTATGAGCGTGTCCATGAAGAACAGTAGAAGCATTTTCTTGGCCATTAGATCTATTTGACGGTGCCATGTTGAATTTCTCCACCTTATTAATGAGATCACGTTTTTGTTTGCACCGTCATACGAGTTTCTGGAGTTCCTCTATGTGTTCATGCAGTGGGCCAGTATATGTTTGCTGTACACAGGACAACCCTACAAAACATGTTCAGTGATGATCTAGTGGGTTATATATGTTCCTGAGCTCGCTGTACAGAGGATAACCCTGCAGAATATGTTCAGTTTGTTTGCTTACTCTAAACATTGTAGTGACAAAAACAGACGCAGCCCATCATCATCATCTTCTTGTACATTGCCGTTGGTGTAGTCTCTCATTTCTCTCCACAGATTTCATTCCTTGGTGTTCAAGATCAACTCTGCTTATGATATCCCTCCATGCCACCGTCACAGTCCACCCAGCATCATTTCTCTCGGCATACCTTTGCCTCTCCTCTCAATGATCTTTCCAGTCGTCGTGATGTTTTCCAATGCCTGTCTTCTCGTTGTATCACCAAAGAACGCCGTTTGTGTATATAATGTTGTATATAATGTTCTACTTTCATTAATCTCTCCCAAGCAATCGTTGTTTGTTACCCTGGCTTCCAAGGTATTCGCAACACGCGTCTCAGGAATCACATCTCTGTTGCTTCCACTTAATCTGTTCATTCATGTCCCATGATTCACTGCCAGACAGCAAAGCGAACATTTGAGTACTCTCATTCTGACATGGAATAATAGTGACTTGTTGCATAAGATATTTTTCATTGTGTGAAATGCAGCGTTGTCTTGGCCTATTCTGGTCTTAATCATGAAACCCATATATGTGTGTATACAATCTGTTACGTCCTGCTCTGAGTAGGATTATGATTTATCCTTATCAATCAAAAATTGTAGGTCGTTCATTAAGTTAAAACTTAAAACACTAGACAAGAAACAGACATTGCAATCAATGATAATGCTAAGACACACCGACAACTCGAGCACAATATCCCCCCCCCCCCCCACCCCCCACCCATTGGGAGATAGAGGGTAAAAGAATAATAATATGCGCATTTGTTCACTTTGTAAACACTTTTTTTATAAGCAAGACATATCTATATTTACATCGGCCGTGGTGAAATCTGCGTTAAGTATACGTGGGATGTGTGGGAAAATAATACATTGAATAATACGACCAATATTTCTAAAGCGGTGTTCCGCGGCAATGCAGTCTGACTTTAAAGTGATCTAGGGCAGGGATTCTCAAACTTGTATCATTCTTGGCCCATTTTCATATCGTGATATATTTTAAAAATCTCGACTACCTACCTGACTGTTTGAAAATCATTGGATGCTAAGACTATGTAAATTGAATTATATAAATATAAAATGGTAAATATAACTCCCGCCCTTAATTATTTTTACAACGAATAAACCACACACACACACACACACACACACAGACACACACACAGACATACACACACAGACACACACACACACAGACAGAGACACACACACACAGACACACACACAGACACACAGACAGACACAGACACACACACATAGACACAGACACAGACACACACACATAGACACACACACACACACAGACACAGACACACACACACAGACACACACAGAGACACACACACACACAGACACAGACACACACACAGACACACATGTAGACACACACACACAGACACACACACACAGACACAGACACACACACACACACACACACACACACACACACACACACGTAAACGAGAAGTATACGGCAAGCTTTACTAGAACGCGATCACTAGTAACACAATGGACGTTGCGGTCAAAGCTTTCGTCAACACACAAACAGCATACAAACAACAGATACACGCCGATACAACTGCACGAAAAACACTACATGAAAATATAAATATACCAGTGACTTATCTGTATCCTTGTTGTGGACTTATAAAAAAAACTCGCTTAAGAGTCGACAAGGTTGACTTCATTGCACTGGGTCTTTATCCCGTATGGCTCAGTCTCTTTTCGCAGGGCATAAAGCGTCGCACAAAGCATGAAAGCCGTAGCTCCGGCGACAACCCTCAGGAGTCTCAGAAAAAATGCACTCGTGAGCCGAAGGACGCGACCTGGAATCGAACCCACAACCTTCGGTGCCTGAGTCAGACGGCTTAACCACTTCGCCACGGAGACTCCTCTTGTTGTGGACTTGACACATGTTTCATGGGATCCGCTTGCATGATTCCAACAATGCGACTGAGCCGGAATTGTGGTTAAGGGGGTCATGTGGCTAAAGGTCAATAACATCACGAGCCCACGGATTGCTACAACACGAGAGGACAACACTACCTGGGGGTGGGTGATGGGAGGGGCAGGGGCGTCCAGGTGAGCGAACTGTAAAACAGTGATTTTAAAATTTATAAGCAAGTCACACAGGGGGTCGTAACCCTTGCATGAGAAGCCTTGATCATAAGGTGCGGCGGCAACTGATAATATTAAAAACAAAAAACATTTGGGTTTAATGACAGTCCAAGTTGGTGTATTAAATACATAGAACCTGTACTCTTATATGGATGTGCAGCTTGGACAATGAGCAGTCAGGCTGAAAAACATCTGATGGCTGTAGAAATGTGGTTTCTGAGGAAAATGCAAAGAATACCATAGACAGCCAGAAAGACCAATGAACAAGTTCTTCAAGAAACAAATGAAGATCGTAAACTGATTAGAGACATTAGACGTAGACAGTCACAATTATTTGGGCATGTTATGAGAAGAAATGATCTGGAGAACTTGGTGGCAACTGGTAAGATCGAGGGGAACAGACCAAGGGGAAGACCTAGAAGCAAGTACCTGGATGGCTTGGCCTTGTGGCATGGTCGAGACAGAAACACGGAGCTGATCCACGACTCTGGTGATCGAGTGAGATGGCAGAACATGACCGCCCACGCTTACCGGCATGGCACATGATGGATGGATGGATTCATGAGAGTGTTCTTCAGTCTGATGTTTTGGTCACATTATGAGAAGAAAAGGCTCGGAGAATACTGTGACAACCGGGTAAATGTAGGGTACTACAGAAGGAGGTCGACAAAAGTGCAGCTTGGCGAGAGAACTGGGAAGATTACAGCCAATCAATAGTTAGTTAGTTAGTTAGTCGCAGTTCCAACTTCACAGCAACGGGTCATCCCCATTATGGCTCCGTTCCTGTGCCAGTGAATATACACACAACGCTCCCCACTGCCAGTGTGAAAAGTGGAAAGACAGGAGTCTCGACAAACAACAGCCCGCACAGACACACTGTGCATAATGCCACCGCCAGATGTCAACACACCAATGAGAGATGGCAAAATACTTTGGGATGAATTATCTTATATATAACAATAGAATGTATGTCCTGTAAGTATTTCTGTATGGATATTATTTATGCGTTCACCGAACGTTCCATCCGATTGAGATGAAATTTTCTCACGTCTTCCTCTCATTCCCGCGCTGCCAACTGTCCATAGTTTTTTTTTTCTTCTTCTCCTCCCCCTCCCTAAATACGTACGTAAATAGAAGAGATCAAAGAATCCCTGAACCACAACGCCAATCAATATGTGCGGAAAAGACGCTGGCTCTGGAAATGACACACTGAGAAAACCTAGCCTTCGATGTTAGTAAATATTTATGACCCCCCCCACCCACACAGAAAAAAAAAAAACCTGGACAAACGGGGCCGTCCCAAAAGAATACTTTGGGATGAATTATCTTATATATAAAATAGAATGTATGTCTGTAAGTATGTCTGTATGTATGTTATTTATGCGTTCGCGAACGGTCCATCCGATTGAGATGAAATTTTCTACACATCTTCCTCTCATTCCCGCGTTGCCAACTGTCATAGTTTTTTTCTTCTTCCTCCTCCTCCTCCCTCCCCCTCCCTAAATACGTACGTAAATAGAAGAGATCAAAGAATCCCTGAACCACAACGCTAGGAAAAGCGAAGAAAATGACGTGACTACACAGAATCGTCACACGGCAATGTCAATAACAATTCATCTTTTTATGTGTAAAGAAGTTATCTACAGTCATGTAGAAGGGAAGAACAATCAATGGAAGGACCGAAATCACAGAACCTAGACAAGTATGAATTCGGAATGGCGAACTCCCTCCTCCTCCCTCCACCTTCCTCCTCCAGCCTCCACTTTCCTCCCCTCCCCCTCCTCTTCTCTCTCTCCCTCATCCCCCCTCTCTCCTCCCTCCTTTTCCCCAAAAACAAAACCAGACTCCCCCTTCGCTTTGTGAAAGGGGGCAAAAAAAATCTCCCAAGTTATTTACAAAAAATACCGTTTTTTAGGGGATCGGGGACTCGGCTTCGTTTTTTGTGAAAGCGAAATCTGCAAGTTATTTTCGCGGGAAAATACCGATTTCGGGGGGTCTATGGGGAGGGGGAAAAACCGAAATCATCACCCCTCATCATCATCATCATCATCCCCCACGATGAAGAAGGTTCTTGGCAAAAAAGGGTCTCTCAACGAATACCCCACCCCACAATCTCCCATCGCTGCCATTTTCTCTCACCCTCATGAACAAAGTAAATGCAATGTTTTTTTTCCATCACCGTGTGGTTTTACCCCTGTCTCTACACGCAGAAACGTCCCAAACCATTGATGCTCTCCCCCAGCCACTGTGTGTTTTATAGGGCCCAAAAGTTTTCCCAGTCTCCGAGACAGAGACTTTTTTAATGAGCCAGATTTTTTCCAGGGTTCAGACCTTGTTGAATTTCCGTATTCTTCTTCTTCTTCTTTCCTTTTTGGGTCCAAGTTTATTTAAGAATATTTCTGTAACATTTAATTTCCCAAAAACCCCCAAATTTAAAATACTGTTATTGTTTCCCTGGGTTTATTTCTCTTTTTTTGGTTTTCCCGATAAAGGGACTGCTTAGCCAAAAACGCCCTTTCCCTCTTTGTAGTATGACTTGTCCATGAAGAACTTTTAAGAAGCTTTTTTTGGGCCCAATTTTCTTTTGGAGGGTTTCCCAATGTTGAATTTCTCCACCTTATTAATGAGATCACGTTTTTTTTTCACCGTCATACGAGTTTCGGGGTTTTCCTCTATGTGTTCATGCAGTGGGCCAGTATATGTTTGCTGTACACAGGACAACCCTCCCAAAACATGTTCATTTGGATGATTAGTGGGTTATATATGTTCCTGAGCTCGCTGTACAGAGGAAAACCCTGCAAAATATGTTAAAGTTTTTTTTGCTTACTCTAAACATTGTAGTGAAAAAAAACGGGACGCACCCCTAAATTCATCATTTCTTGTACATTTGGGTTGGGGTTAAATCCTCATTTTTTCTCCACAGATTTCATTCCTTGGTGTTCAAAATCAACTCCGTTTTTGAAAATCCCCCCATGCCACCGTTTACAGGTTTCCCCCCAGCATCATTTCTTTTTGGGATCCTTTTCCTCTCCTCTCAATGATCTTTTCCCGTGTCGTGTTTTTCCAAATGCCCGCTTCTCGTTGTATCACCAAAAAACGCCGTTTGTGTATATAATGTTGTATTAATGTTTTACTTTCATTTTCTTCCCCAAACAATCGTTGTTTGTTACCCTTGGGTTCCAAAGGGATTCGAAAAACGCGTCTTTAGGAATACATCTCTTTTTGCTTCCACTTATTTGTTTTATTTTTTGTCCCATGATTACTGCCAGACAGCAAACGAAAAATTTGAGTACTCTCATTCTGAATGGGAAAAATATTGGGCTTGTTGCATAAAAATTTTCCCTTTTGTGAAATGCAGCGTTGTCTTGGGCCCATTTTGGTTTTTAATAAAGAAACCCAAATGTGTGTAAACAGTCTGTTACGTCCGCTCTGAGTAGGTTATTTATTTATTTCCCTTATCGATCAAAAATTTTTAGGTCGTTCATTAGTTAAACTTAAAACACTAGACAAAAAACAAACAGGGCAATCAATGATAATGCTAAGACACACCGACAACTCGAGACAATATCCCCCCCCCCCCCCCCCCCCCCCCCCCAAAAGGGGAGATAGAGGTAAAAAGAATAATAAAAATGCGTTTTGTTCACTTTGAAAAACCATTTTTTTTATAAGCAAGACATATCTATTTTTTACATGGGCCCCGTGGTGAAATCTGCGTTAAGTATACGTGGGATGTGTGGGAAAAAATACATTGAATAATACGACCAATATTTCTAAAGTGGTGTTCCGCGGCAATGCAGTCTGACATTAAAGTGATCTAGGGAAAGGATTCTCAAACTTTTACCCTTTTGGCCCTTTTCATATCGTGATATTTTTAAAAAATCTCGACTACCTACCTGACTGTTTGATGCTAAGACTATGTAAATTGAATTATATAAACATAAAATGGTAAAATAACTCCCCCCCCTTTAAATTTTATTTTTACAACGAATAAACCACACAACACACACACACACCACACACCCCAACACACACCAAAATACACACCCCACGTAAACGAAAGTAACGGCAAGTTATACTAGAACACGATCACAAGTAACACAATGGACGTTGCGGTCAAAGCTTTCGTCAGCACACAAACAGCACACAAACAACACACAAACAGCACACAAACAGCACACAAACAACAGATACACGCCGATACAACTGCATGAAAAACACTACAAGAAAATATAAATATACCAGTGACTTATCTTTATCCTTGTTGTGGACTTATAAAAAAGTCGCTTAAGAGTCGACAAGGTTGACTTCATTGCACTGGGTCTTTATCCCGTATGGCTCACTCTTTTCGCAGGGCATAAAGCGTCGCACAAAGCATGAAACGTAGCTCCGGCGACACCCTCAGGAGTCTCAAAAAAAAAATGCACTCGTGAACGAAGGACGGGGCCCTGGAATCGAACCCACAACCTCGGTGCCTGAGTCAGACGGCTAACCCACTTCGCCAGGAGACTCCTCTTGTTGCGGATTTGACACATTTCAGGGGTCCGCTTGCATGATTCCAACAATGCGACGAGCCGGAATTGTGGTTAAGGGGTCATGTGGCTAAAGGTCAATAACAACGAGCCCACGATTGCTACAACACGAGAGGACAACACTACCTGGGGGGGGTGGTGGGAGGGGGGGGGCGCCAGGTGAGCGAACTGTAAAACAGTGATTTTAAAATTTTTAAGCAAGTCACACAGGGGGTCGTAACCCTTGCATGAGAAGCCTTGATCATAAGGGGGCGGCGGCAACTGATAAATTTTAAAACAAAAAAAAATTTGGTTCATGAGTCCAAGTTAGTGTATTAAATACATAGAACCTGTACTCTTATATGGATGTGTAGCTTGGACAATGAGCAGTCAGGCTGAAAAACATCTGATGGCTGTAGAAATGTGGTTTCTGAGGAAAATGCAAAGAATACCATGGACAGCCAGAAAGACCAATGAACAAGTCTTCAAGAAACAAATGAAGATCGTAAACTGATTAGAGACATTAGACGTAGACAGTCACAATTTTTTGGGCATGTTATGAGAAGAAATGATCTGGAGAACTTGGTGACAACTGGTAAGATCGAGGGGAACAGACCAAGGGGAAGACCTAGAAGCAAGTACCTGGATGGCTTGGCCTTGTGGCATGGTCGAGACAGAAACACGGAGCTGATCCACGACTCTGGTGATCGAGTGAGATGGCAGAACATGACCGCCCACGCTTACCGGCATGGCACATGATGGATGGATGGATTCATGAGAGTGTTCTTCGTCTGATGTTTTGGTCACATTATGAGAAAAAAAGGGCTGGGAGAATATGTGAAACCCGGGTAAATTAGGGTACTCAGAAGGATCGACAAAAGTGACTTGGGCGAGAAAACGGGAAAGTTACAGCCAATCAATAGTTAGTTGTTAGTTAGTCCAGTTCCAACTTCCAGCAAAGGGGTCATCCCCATTATGCTCCGTCCTGTGCCAGGAATATCCCAAAAAACGCTCCCCACTGCCAGTGTGAAAAGGGGAAAAAGACAGGAGTCTCGACAAACAACACCCGCACAGACACACTGTGCTAATGCCACCGCCAGAATGTCAACACACCAATGAGAGATGGCAAGGAAAACTTTGGGATAATTTTCTTATTATAAAATAGAATGTAGTCTGTAAGTGTCTGTATGATATTATTTAGCGTTCACGAACGGTCCATCCGATTGAGATAAATTTTCTAACGTTTCCTCTCATTCCCGCGCTGCCAAAATTTGTCAATAGTTTTTTTTTCTTCTTCTCCTCCCCCTCCCTAAATACGTACTAAATAGAAGAGATAAAGAATCCCTGAACCCCCCAATCAATATGTGCGGAAAAGACCGCTGGCTCGGGGAAAAGACACTGAGAAAACCTAGCCTTCGATGTTAGTAAATATTTATGGGAACCCCCCCCCCCCCCCCCAAAAAAAAAAAACCTGGACAAACGGGCCTTTCCCCAAAAAAATACTTTGGGATGAATTATTTATATATAAAAAGAATTTTCTGTAAGTATGTCTGTATGTATGTTATTTATGCTTCGCGAACGGTCCATCCGATTGAGATGAAATTTTCTACACATCTCCTTCATTCCCGTTGCCAACTGTCATAGTTTTTCTCTTCCCTCCTCTCCTCCCTCCCCCTCCCTAAATCGTACGTAAATAAAGAATCAAAGAATCCCTGAACCAACGCTAGGAAAAGCGAAGAAAATGACGTGACTACACAGAATCGTTCACACGGCAATGTCAATAACAATTCCTCTTTTTATGTAAAGAATTATCTACAGTCATTTTAGAAGGGAAGACAATCATGGAAGGACCGAAATCCAGAACCTAGACAATATGAATTCGAATGGCGAACTCCCTCCTCATCCCTCCACCTTCCTCCTCAAGCTCCACTTTACTCCTCCCCCTTCCTCTTCCTCTCTCTCCTCATCCTCCTCCTCTCTCCTCCCTCCTTTTCCTCCCCCTCTCTCATCCTCCTTCTCATCTTCCTCCTCCTTACTCCTCCTCCCTCTTCTCCCCTCCTCCCCTCATTCATCCCCTCCCTCTCCCCATCATCCTTCCCCTTCTCTTAATCCCTCTCCTCCCTCCTGCTCCCTCCACCGAATATGAATAAATGATATGCTCCCACAGGACTGGCGAAGCCGTGGCGTCGTCTTGTTTGGGAACGGGAACGAGCAGGGGCCGAATGATTAAATAAGACGCTCATTACCCAAGTTAATTGTTGGGGGAAGATGTAAAGATCTTTCAAGTGATCTTTCTCTAACAGACAGACAGAACATAGATATCGGGAACGGGAACGGAGCTTATATGACTACTTATATGAATTAAATGATATTGCTCCCCACCAGGTGCTGGCAAAGCGGGCCGGGTCAGACGACAGACCAGACAGCAGGCAGCAAAATAGCGGGAACGGAATTATATGACTACTTATATGAATTAATGAGATGCTCCCCATCAGGGTCTGGGCGAACCGGGTCAACAGACAGACAACAGCAGACAGACAGATAGATTGTTTGGGAACGGGAACGGCAGCTTATGACTACTTACATGAATTAAATGAGATGCTCCCACCAAGTCAGGCGAAGCCGGCCGGTCAGCTTTTGATGTAAAAAAACCGGGACTTCGCGGTAAACGGGACCTGTCGCGGTAAACCGGGACAACCCAAGAAATCTAATAATTAGAAATTCCATTCTCTGAAACCCACAAGGTAACGAAGGAAGATTAAAACACACGGAGAAGAGAACTGGACAGCTAACGGAAGAAAAAGGCAAGGCAAACCGAAGAAATTTATGGTGGTATGACCTAATACGCGGTATACATGAACACTATCAAAAACTTTCTTTAGTCATGTGATGAGAAGAGAGGGTTGGAGAACATCGTGACC
>JACEFZ010019082.1:0-52500 GCA_014155875.1 Cepaea nemoralis
GTCAGGTCTTAGTCAGATATGATTGAGCTACCGTATAACAGTAGGCGGTACTACCTGGTTTCTGTTAGCGCTGAACGTTGGGCGGCGCTTACCAAACCCGACACCCCACATTGTGCCAACGGCTTCGGGCGGAAGAGCGCAATTGGGAGGGTACAAGCCTTACCCTGGTGCGAGGAAATGCAAGCTAAAGACAAAATGTCATGGCAGGGCAGACCAGGCCCTAAGCCTTGGTTGGCGACTGGTCTAGGATCGAAGCTCCGACAGGCGGACAGTTAGAGCATTGCTTTGCTGATCCGGCAGCTTCTGCAGCTTGTTCTTGTTCCAGATGTAGGGGTGTTACCTTTCCTCTGGAGTAAACTAGGCAGGCCGAGAGAGGGATCATGCTGCATGGGCAACACATGATCTCTATATTTTAGCCCAGGCTTTGTGCTATGGAGAGGCAATAACTCCATCCCTGGCCTTAACTGGTCTCGGAATCAAAGCGAGAGGCAACTGTTACGGGTTATAAGTCCTTGTCAGTTGGCGTAGACATGGGGCGCCACGCGTTGCCTCTGACGGTGGGAGACACCTATAGGTGTCACTGATCAGCTACCGCCCGCCTCAAGCTGGGCAGCCCCCAGCCAATTGGGTGCTGATCCGCCACAGCCTGCCTGCTTCAATGGGTGCTTGGGGCTAGGACAAAATCTGAATCGCAGGCTGTAAAACCAATGCAACCACTGTTTATTGCCTTCATCGACCTCACAAAGGCATTTGATTTGGTCAGTCGTGAGGGTCTGTTCAAGGCACTAAAGAAGATTGGCTGCCCACCAACTCTTCTGTCCATTGTGGAATCGTTCCACACAGGCATGAAGGGTATAATCAAGTTTGATGGTGCAACTTCTGAAGAATTTGAAATCAAGAGTGGAGTTAAGCAAGGTTGTGTACTAGCTCCCACCCTCTTTGGAATATACTTTTCACTTCTACTGAAATATGCCTTTCATGATCAGGATGGTGGTATATACATTCACTCACGCTCAGATGGCGGCCTCTACAATGCTCAGAGATTGAAGGCTAAGACCAAAATTAGGAGAGTACTGATCAGAGAGTTGCTTTTTGCAGATGATGCTGCAGTTACGACCCACTCTGAGGAAGAATTGCAATGTCTGCTATCTGCATTCTCCAATGCTTGTTCTGAATT
Organism: Cepaea nemoralis; assembly: GCA_014155875.1. Classification (NCBI taxonomy): domain Eukaryota; kingdom Metazoa; phylum Mollusca; class Gastropoda; order Stylommatophora; family Helicidae; genus Cepaea; species Cepaea nemoralis. The sequence goes on from JACEFZ010019082.1 coordinate 1,178, forward strand.
TGGTTTAACAATTAACAAAAGAAGACACAGATTATGTCACAAGGTGCACATGGGGTACCATCAATCTTTATTGACGACGCCGAACTAGAGATAGTAGACCATTTTACATATCTAGGATCAGTGGTAAATAGCAAATTATCCCTAGATCAGGAAATCAACATCCGGATTGGTAAGGCAGCAACAACAATGAACAGGTTAAGAAAAAGAGTCTGGGAGAACAGGAAGCTTACTGCCAAAACAAAAGTCCTTGTCTATCAAGCCTGTGTCCTTAGTACTCTTCTCTATGGCAGTGAAACCTGGACAACTTACTCACACCAAGAGAACAACTTAAACAGCTTTCATATGCGGTGTCTGCGAAGAATTCTTGGTATTAAGTGGCAAGACAAAATCACAAATACTGAAGTATTGGAAAGATCAGGTTGTGTGACAGTTTATTCCATGCTCAGTCTTCGTAGACTTAGATGGATAGGACATCTTAGGAGGATGGATGATGGTAGAATACCAAAGGATATCTTTTTTGGTGAATTACAGATGGGTAAGAGATCTCTGGGTCGGCCTCTACTACGATACAAAGATGTGTGTAAGCGGGACATGATTGATACAGGCATTGATAATGCACATTGGGAGCAAGTCGCCGCTGAACGTGTTGCATGGAGGGCAAATATCAGAAATGGAATAAAGTCAAAGGAGAAAATTATTGCAGAAAAGTTACATACCAAGCGTTTGAGACGTAAGATGGTGCATGATGGTGGAAATGACCACGTGTTCACATGCACCACTGTGAACGGACATTTACAGCGCAAATTGGCCTTATCAGTCACACTCGCTACTGCCATAGTTAAAAGTTATTATGCCTTTTTAAAGCACAAACTATCGTCTGTCAAGACGGCAAGGTGCCAATGGAATGCGCGCGTGTGTGTGTGTGTGATAATAGCACAGTGCAACTGCTGTTTTCATATCCGCCGGAACCCGAACGATCACAGAAGAAACACGCTTACACAGAAGGCATAACACATGCCGTTTACACTGGAAGTTCAAGCTTATAAGAGTGTATCGCTTATCTTAACAAACACAGAGAGACAAGACATAGTCAGTCCCTCTGGAAAATTATGTTTCCTACCACGCACCTGTAGGGGTTAGGGAACGCAGTTTCTCAGTTACCATACTACTGGGTCGAAGGTTCGAATTAGCCGCCAGTGATTTATGAGCAGATCGATTTGCGTTGATTTCTATGGTATGAGGCGTTATCCTTTACAGGACGAGCAGTCAACTCCAGCCTGTTTTGGCTGTTTGTGATCTCTTGGCAAGTTTACGTTCAGTAATTTGCCACTGCTTACTAAACGACCGGCACTCATACCATTTTCATTATTTAAAAAAAAACAATGTAAGGTGGCCTGCTTCCAAATCGCCCGCAGCTGTGTTTCGAACGCGGTATGTGTTATTACGAACTGCGTCAGTAACACCTTCGCCACGGATCCGGCTATGGTAAAGTGCTGAACGTAAAATTGTCTAGTAAATAATAAACAGCCAATAAATGCGGGGGTTGATAGCAAAGTCATGTAACAACATGCAGCAGAGTTTAACTACAAAACTTGAGGTTCAAACTGTGGAACTATGGACCAAACTTCATTTATGGTTTTTAACACCAACTCTGACAGCCATGAGAAGTTGACTGATGCACCGTCTGATGCGCTGCTAGCTGTTCTCAGTTCAAACCTCAATCATCCGACACGGACACTAAGCACAGTTGCTGCCAGAAATCGACCCACGCTGTAGCGGGTTCAGATCCGTCTCGTGGATTCAACCCCATGACCACCGGAGCGACAGGCAAGCAAGCGGCTATACTTAGCATTGCTTTCCGTAATCTACAAGGTGAGAACACTCAGCACACACACGCACACGTACACACATGTAGTCATTAAGGCTTAACCAACACAACACTCGGTAATATGGCATAATCTATTGATCATGGATTTATATGACATCGTGGAAACGGTCGGCATTGTTTTGTGTTCCACTAGATAATATTGATAAGCTGGACGTGTGGTTGTTTTACTCCAGCTCTGTAAACACACACACACACACACACAAAGCTATGAAACTGAATTTGTATTTATGAGTCCGTGCAAAGTCGGGCATGGCGTGCACGTCGTTTTATCACTGATTGTAATATCTCTTATTGAAAATCGTAAATGTTGTAAATCATATTATCTAGCAATATTATGTCCACATCTTAGAGTCCCTGATACAATTGTATCCGTTATTAGTTTTGTAGTGTATGCATATCTTTTTGTGTTAACTCTCTTTTATGTGCGGTTTTGACATGTTGACAAATCCAGAGGATTCCACGTGGGCCTCACTGATACGACGCTTCTCAGACTTGGCGATTGCGGTGCAGCCTAGTGTACCAATGAAAAGGGTATTTAGGCAAGCGATCAGATGGTGATAATTTTCGTTTTACGATAGTGCTTTGGAACCTAAATTGTCGTAATACTGCAGTGTTTCTACGGTTGGTGTTGTTATGGAAAAGGCGTACAATGTGAAAGAAAGACAAGGGATCATAGTCTGCGAGGTTTAGGTTTAGGGCAGCGATTTTAAACCTAAGTTGTCGTGTTACTGGGCTGTGTCTAGAAGTGATATTGGTGTGGGGATAGAGTCGAGAGACAGACCCGTGGAGAGGCAGAGGCGAGTTGGTGACTTTCTGTCTGTCTATCTACCTAATCTGTTTGTCTGTATGTAGTCTCTGTCTGTCCGCCCGCCCATCTGTCTGCTTCCCTGCCTACTTGACTGACTACCTACCTGCCTGTCTACCTACCTACCGATAGGTCTGTCTGTCTGTCTGTCTGTCTGTCCACCTGGCTGTGCGCTTTCCTGCCTACCTGCCTGCCTACCTATCTACCGATCGGCCTGTCTGTCTGTATGCCTGATTGTCTGTCTGTATGTCTGATTGTATGTCTGTCTGCCTTCCTGTCTGCTTGTAAGCCTGCCTACCTGCCTATTCATCTATCTTTCCTATTTATCTATCGTTCAGTCGTCCATCCATCCTTTCATCCATCCGTCCGTCCGTCCGGTCTGCCTACCTACCTACCTGTCTGTCTGTCTGTTTTTCTGTCTGCCTATCTATCTGTCTGTCTTTTGCCCCATTGACCCTCAACAAACTCACCCCATCCCAGGCATCTCTGACTATCTCATGTAGCTTCGCCCATGTACTCCCCATATTATAGATCTCCGCCCCTGATTCTCTTCTCTGTGTCTTCTGTTATGTGTTCTCTATTTCATTTGCTCCGTGGGTTCCAAACAAAGGACTTGTTAGTTATACTGTTCATGGTTGTCACTTCGTGTACATCATCTCCATCGCCTGGGCCTTCGTCTTGACCTCACCTCTTGATTCACCAGCGTAGTCTGATTCTCACCTTGTCCAGGTTGGCGATCTTGTCATGCTATGTTATAATTTTGCCTAGTACATCTGGAAAATGCTGATGTTGACTGCAACGTCCTGTAAGGGATATGCACACACAAAAATTCTTAGTTTAGCCCTGCGTGTAAATCTATGAGGGGAATTTAACCTGGAAACTTGTGATAACTGGCAATACTGAAGGAAAAAGAGCAAGAAGAAGGCAAAGATATCAATATCTAGATGGCTTGACCACATGGCATAGTCTGTGATCCGAGACTGGTGATAGGGTGAGCTGGCGAACCATGAACGCCCACGCCTATCGGCACGTCACATGATGATGGTGAACAAGGCTACATTGTGTCATGCCTGCTATTTTTGACAACAATCGGCGTCTACGACTGGTAAGTTAGCCTTGAGAAAAACTATCCCTGTTTCAGACAGTTTGTAAATACGAGCTTTGTGACGTCACCATACGTGCTTGTCATGGAGTATCGTTTCACTAGTGAAACCGCTGGTGGTGCTGGAATCGAATACAAATACACGTATATTGGGCCGGGAAGCTAGGACTACTCCTTTTACTGCCTTGTTCTTCTTGCTTGAATATTGGTAATGGTAATTTACTTAATGACATGTAAATACAGAAGCAGAAATACCATAATATATCACCAGCATGAAGTGTCTTGCGAACTAGTGTGAGCGATCGTAATCTTCATCTCGCTGTCTCTAATAGATTGTATCGATTCATGCAATACACAGAAATATCAATTGAATTGGGGAACCCAATGAGACAGTTAGTTCATATACAACTCATGCATTTTTATTTTTTTTTAGCGCTGGCAGAAGTAGAAGAAAGAAGGGGGAACTAGATGACACTGTAGACAACATAACAATTGAATTGTACTTGGTCGCATGGCCAGCGGGAGGGGTGTCTAGTGTATCCTCTAGCCTCTCCTCCTTTCATCTACTTCTTTGATCGTAAAACAACGCATGTGAATTTATTTACTTGATCCTAGAAAAATACGGCTCATGAATCGTGGAGGAAAATGCTAGAAAAGTGCTAATTACATGCGCTGGAACATCAATTAGCCTTCCCCACGACGCCTAACGGCATAAGTAGAAGACGATGACGAAGACGACGACGTGAGTGACACCAACAACTCTATCGATTCATTTGCTGATATTTATACCAAGAAGAAAGTCTGTGGGAATCTCCCGCTGACTTCCTGTATCTAGTGTTCCATGAACTGATTCAGTGCCGAAGGCGACCAGCTTGGAAAGGATGGACAGCCACGATGGTGGTCTCAATCCGCAGGTTGAGGAACTACTGGATTAAAACAAAGCAGTGCCGACCTGCGTGGCGAAGGACTTTACGGACACGATTCGTAAGCCCGCTTACCCGCGTTCGAAACACAGCTGCGACCGATTTGGCAGCAGACCGCGTTGCGCTGGGTTTTAACGAGTTGGTATGGGAGCCGGTCGTTCAGAAAGCAATGGCAAACTACTGAACGTAAACTTGCCAAGACATCAACAACAGCAGTAAAATGCTGGTGTTGACAGCGATGTCCGTAAAAAGGATATGAAAAATAAAATAAGTTATGAAAGCGTCTGCTATACAAGGAGTACAGGTCTGGAACATTCCTTGAAATTGCTTGCGTGGTCGGTGTGAAGTCCGCCGGGTATCGTACTAGTGTTAGATACCTGTTTTTATGATACAGGGATATGAGCCAAGGGGGAATAGGTGAGATTTAGTTGATGTGTTTCCACAGCCAAGAAATACGGAGGAGCTATACACACATGATATGCCGGGGGAAATGCTGTTAATATATTTTAGTTATTTGTTATTCTCGCAGAAGACAAAGGTATCTGAAGGAGTATCAGAGAACATGCTGATGGTAAAAGCAATCCTATGACATATAATTTGCTGTAAAGGTGTGAATTGATGGGGTGTCACATATACTAGGTTATAATATAATGATGTGGTGTCATTATTTCCCTTACTTACCATTTCTAAGAAAGAACAACAAAACGTAAGCTAGCTGGTTTACGAGACTAAATCCACAATTGAGCAATGCTTGCAGGACAAATGACAACCTTGCTACTACTGAGCATTGAATCACAAACTACTGAGTTTCGTATGCGAGCACACTAACCACTACGCTACCACAGAGACACATGACATACCTCCTTATTCTACCACTGCTGCGCCGTATCCCCTATTGGAGCATAGGCCCGTAACCCCGAGGTCAAGGAAGCAGATATAAGCAACCCCATGTACGAAAGAGGAACGATATACAACATAAGGGCTCCAAATACAACGAAATCGATGTAGTCAATAGTTGAACGGGGCCATTCGTCTCAAGAGTTGAAACTGAATTGAACCCCGACACCAAACCTTCCTTTCCTTTGTTATCTCTCGCAGTTCGCTTCATGTCCTTCCCATACTAGTCGTCTCTGTCATCCTCATATTCCGTGTATTTTCAAGTCTCCCTCTATTTCGCGCTCCCTGTGGGTACACAGAAAGGACTGTCTAGATACACTGTTGTCAGGTGTTCTCAATGTATCTTATCCAGAGTCAGCGTCTTTCCCTCACCTCCCGATTCGCTGTCTGCAATCTGCTGAGTTCACTCCCAAAGTTCCACGGTCAGTGATTCTGTTACACCATTGTAGCCCTTCTATTCTGCCCAGACACAATTTAATGATTGTGGAAAGTTTATTAGTTATAGTTTTACTCGTTCTCCAAGTTTCTACTCCATACAGCAGCATTTGATTTCAGGTTAAAGTGGGATACTGGTTATAATTTCTTGTAACTTACACAAATTTCCCAGTGCTAAGATAGCCCATCTCGCCGTTTGTATTCAATATTTCTATTTTTTTTCTATCTTTGTCTGTATCGCTACCTAAGTAGGTATATGATTCTACCCTGGAAGTGAGGTTTCACCAAGGTAGATCAAGTTATCTTTTGCTGTATATATTTTCATGATTTGTGTGTTTTCCCCTATTTATTTCTATATCTAGTTGTTGTGGGACCTCGCTCCCTCCTTTGTAAAATGTGTTTGGTGTATCTTGCATCTGATTTAATGTGTGGGACAGGAGGGCAGTATCAACAGGGAAGTGGAGACCATCAAGCTGCTTTGTTCGAGTTCATTAAATTCCATTTCCGCCTTGTCCTCGTCCCCATTAATGTACCCTTATTCTCTCTTTCTGTCTCTGTCTTCTGTCTCTGTCTCTGTCTGTCTGTCTGTCTCCCCCCCATCACCACACACACACACGCGCGCGCACACTTGTTTGTATGGTTCCATTTTCACTTTTGCGATTACTTTTTTCAATTTTCTGAGCCTTCCTGTTTTTAATTATTTTTCATTACGCAAGTAAAATAGGGCCGGTCTCTGTCATCAACCGATGTCACAGGCATTCCGGGATAACTTCTCTCGCACCACACAAAAAGACTTGCTAGTCGTACGAGAGGAATTGATTACACATTTTATTGCCACTGGCTCTTTGCATCACATCAATGTACAACAAACAGTCGCTAACAATTCACACACGAATAAATGCACATAATTCCCTATCACTAGTCGTTTCCTAACCCTATTGCTAATCTATCTACTCGGCTAACGAACTAAGCATCCATGCTAAACGATGCGTTCACTCTAAAGTCTGTGTCCCGTCTGACTATACACCGCGTGCTGCTTACACAGTACGCGGAAGGACTTGGGGCGCACTACGGCTTTTGCGTGCGGCCTCATTCAGCACGCTAGAGTAGTGGCCTCTCTTGAGTTTCAGTTTAGTTCTCCGTTTCTATCACGTTGGCGTGATTATGCCGGACCAGAGTGCTTACTCTCTGGTTGACACCTCCGTGTCCCATGAGAGAACTATTTAATAGTTCCCCGTCTTATTTCGTACCTACACCTACCATGCCCTCATGTAGGGGCACTGGGTTACCTCTATTCTACTTGAGGTAGACCACTCTTTCAGGGTGGTCTTAATTCCTATATAACTAAGTCTTTGACACACACCCTCCCCTCCTGTGTTGCGTCACAAACTTTGACTCATGGTTGTGACGCAAGAGGTTTCTAAAAAATTAGTGTATCTAATTTTTGTCAAAGACTACTGATAACTTGGTTCTGGGTAACCTCAATAGACTTCTACTGACTATTGTCACAGTGTAGTATCACTTTACTGGCTACTGGTGATCGCCACAAACTTGTCTGGTTGGCGTGAGCCCTCTTCTCAATTGCAATATTATATTAATAGAGGTTTGTCTGAACCGGACCATTGTCTTATAAGACCTGCCCTCAAATATTAAATTAACTCACTACCCATACAAAGTTGACTTTCTTAGGGTCAACACATGAATTGCTTCATGTCCCCCATATAATATTAACAACCCTTGCACAAGCTGTGTGCGACAGGCTTTACCTATCTCGCTTCCGCGTGTAAAGTTATCTTCCACTGTTAAGTTAGTGTTTCGTTGTCTATTGTGTCCCCTGACACGGAGTTATCTCCCTTTGTTCTAAAAAATGTATGTGCTTTACATGTGTGTTTTCCTGGTTGTTTGCGTGTTTTAATCTACCTAATAATATAATTTAACTCCTAACATGTGTGTCTGTCTATCCATATGTATGGTAAGTTAGTAGTTTTCAAGTGCCATAATTCGGTTAAATGTGGCCACCAACAAGTGTATAACACTAATTCGTGACTACGTTTCCGTCTTATGAGACTTAAAATACTTTCTCTAAGGTTTACTCTAAACTACACACAATACATTTGAGACAGCACAATTCAAACATTGAAAGCAAACGCTTGACGCAGACAATAATAAAAAGTCGCGCTGAGCGCAGAAAAAATCCGCTGGCTGCCTTCCACTCTCCCTTGTATAATTACCATTTTCTCTCACTTTCACACTTCTGTCAACACATCTTTTATTCTCACAATTATTTAAAAACCTTGAAGTGACACTGTACAAGTTTGGCTCAGGTTGAAAAGAGTTGAGCTTAATGACTGTGCGTAACTTACTGCACGAGTCATGTATTTACAACATATTTACATGGATGACATAGGGTTGATAGTTTGTACCCTGATATTATTAAACACTATATTCTATTGAAATACTAATACTAATTCTTTAAATATATCTATTCTAATTTGTTGTACAAAATTAACCTAATTTAAGGGAAGTAATCTAACTATCTAAAAAAATGAAAATGATGTGAGATGAGTTATGTATCTTTATGAGATGGATAATGTGAAATGTAACAAAAATTCTAAATAATGTTTTTAATGTTTAAATGAAAAAATATAATGGATATTTTTAATATACATGGTATAAATGATGTATGTTCATGTGTATAATTCTTTTATCCTATAAAGTATAACCTAATTTTAGTCCTAAATGATGAGGTTGTTACAGTGTTCATGAAGATGGAATGAAATACAATGAAATTAAATGACTACATGGTGTTGTTCCTATCTTAAGCTTTTTATACTAATCTTTAATTCGCTGTTATTAAGTTTAAAGTACTATCCTAATCTAATTTATGCTAAGTAAGTGGGTAAATTACTGATTTAATTCTTGGGTGTCTACCCCAGCTAAGGCACTGCACAGATGAAGAAATATCTGTCTGGGAGGAGGAGAATGGATTCACTCCAGTGAACAGTTCAGATATCCTCAAACATCACAGTCCTAACATAAGTGCTAGACCCATAATACTTGAAACTGATCAAGACGTAATGGTGTTACTACCTGACAAGCAGAATAAAATGATGACTTCTTGGCAAGGGCCATTCAAGGTGATACAAAAACTTTCGGATGTCGAGTATGAAATATCGATAAACAGACACTTAGAGATATTTCATATCAACATGTTGAAACCCTACTTTTCACGACAAGAGACAGAATTAGAGACAGACAGCCTGTCATCAACCATTAACCACTTGTAAACGATATATAACTCTAGACAATTTTGTACAATTACATGCCCCAGGACAATACAATGTGGTTTAATTAATAATAAATGTCACTGTCCTGTCTTCGTTCTAACGTCTTCTGCCTTCCCTAACACTAACTGTTTTAATTTATGGAAGTGTTGTGCAGACTTCGTCTTATTTGCATAGCAAAAGTAGTGCCATCGCGACGGTAAGAAATAGAAGAAATATATAAATAATTAAATAAATGCTTTGAAATAAATATAAAGTTAATAATAATGTTCAAATAAATAAATATATTCAATAAATAACTGATATAAATAAATAATATTTGATATAAGTCAACGATTCAGGCGAGCAGCCGCTTTGTGATTGTAAACAATCAGTCGCTGACTGCAAATGGCGTAACGCAGCTGTTTGTCAGTCGCGCCACGTCACAGGCGCAGCGCTATTTTTAGATTGGACAAATCGATTTTTGTTCTCGGCTCATTTTTGTGTATTGCTCCGCCGTGAATCATATTTGACAAATACTAGTAAATAAATAAGTAATTGTAGAAATAAATGATACAAAACTATAATAATAATACTTACAAATCAGAAGAAAACATGTTCATAAGCACAAAACAATTCAATAACCATAAATAAACATAACTTGGTCACGATGGGCACAGCTCGCACTTTGTTCTGTCTGCACACGCCATTATCACTTAACATAAATTAAACCCTGTGATTATCTAGCCGTAATTCTATTTTAGAGCCGTGGGTGAGTGTTTTAGCTTGAACAATTGTCCAAGCTACACTTCTGACACCACTTTATCCTAGATTGTCATCAACCGATGTCACAGGCATTCCGGGATAACTTCTCTCGCACCACACAAAAAGACTTGCTAGTCGTACGAGAGGAATTGATTACACATTTTATTGCCACTGGCTCTTTGCATCACATCAATGTACAACAAACAGTCGCTAACAATTCACACACGAATAAATGCACATAATTCCCTATCACTAGTCGTTTCCTAACCCTATTGCTAATCTATCTACTCGGCTAACGAACTAAGCATCCATGCTAAACGATGCGTTCACTCTAAAGTCTGTGTCCCGTCTGACTATACACCGCGTGCTGTTTACACAGTACGCGGAAGGACTTGGGGCGCACTACGGCTTTTGCGTGCGGCCTCATTCAGCACGCTAGAGTAGTGGCCTCTCTTGAGTTTCAGTTTAGTTCTCCGTGTCTATCACGTTGGCGTGATTATGCCGTGACCAGAGTGCTTACTCTCTGGTTGACACCTCCGTGTCCCATGAGAGAACTATTTAATAGTTCCCCTTCTTATTTCTTCCCTACACCTACCCTGCCCTCATGTAGGGGCACTGGGTTACCTCTATTCTACTTGAGGTAGACCACTCTTTCAGGGTGGTCTTCATTCCTATATAACTAAGTCATTGACAGTCTCCTTGGTGAACTGTTAGGGACGCTGTTCGTAATCCCATATACTCACGTACGAAACACAGCTGCGCGAGATTCGGCATCGGATCGCGTCGGCTTGGTTTCTTACGGAAAGGTATGTGTGCCGGTCGTTCAGAAAGCAATGGCAAACTACTGAACGTAAAAACTTGCCAAGACATCAACAACAGATGAAAAATGCTGGTGTTTACTGCAATGTCCTGTAAATAGGATATTCAAAAAAAAAAAAAAAAAAAGTAAAATAGGAGCAAGGAAATACACGCGTTATGCGTCTTAAGCATATGGTGCCAAACCCATATTTTAATATGCCAGTCGACACTCCAGGGGTGAGGTAGTTAGTATCATGCCCGCCGCTTTCACTTCTCAATACATTTCCTGGTACCAATGTTAATCTGGGTAGACCTGCGAGCACAGATCAATGTTAAAAATCTGTGATGATGTGAATTGTAACCCTTGATACTGGGACGGCGGAGCTGTACGTGGTCAGCCACACAATTATCAATATCATATCAGTTGAGAACTGAGCCTATACCGTTGTGCTTGCTACCTCATGCATGAGTCACTATGCCACAACAACAACGTAGTTGCTATACTGCTACTGGCACCTTGCCGTCTTGACAGACCATAGTGTTTGTAGTGTTTATATTGTGCTTAAAGCATAATAACTACAACCCATGGCGGTAGCGAATGTGTCTGATCTGACCAATTCTCGCGGTAAATAATCGTCCTCAGTGGATGCATATAAACACATGGTTATTTCCAACATCATCACACACCATCTGACGCCTCACACTCCTAGTGTGTGACCTATCTGCAATAATTTTCTCCTTTGTCTTTATTCCATTCCTGATCTCTGTCCTCCATGCAACGCGATATGCGGCCACGATGCAATATCCATGCCTGCATCAATCATGTCCCGCTTACACACATCTTTATATCGTAGTCGAGGCCGACCCCGAGATCTTCTTGTCTTGTCTTTCCTCTCGTGCCTAAGGTGGCGCATAGGGCAGAAGTCTTGGCTCTCTATGTTTGTGCGAAACGTTAAACATATGGAGCCAGAAATCTGATTCTGCAACAGCTGGGAGTTTTATGATGGCAGATTGTCAAGCCGCCGATCAACCGTCTTTAGTCAAGCTAGAAGAAAACACGTCCCGCCATCTTGACCCAAGCCGGAAACTCTGTAATATAGTGACTCTTACAAACAAATGATAGCCTAGAGTCTCATGCAAACAGCCCTTAGACACTCATTAATAGACAGAACAGTGTCATTTGAATGACAGTCCAACCTTGGACTAGACGACCTGAGACACCAGCCATCAACAGACAGTTGACAATATATTCAGAACTGTTCCGGGTGGAATAGCCTTCCACCAGAACTGAAAACACCAATGAGTCCCTACACATTCAACAGAAAACTCTTTCAATACTTACTTCATACCGACTATATGCCTCCATAAGTCACCTACTAGTATAATTGTCCCACTATTATTCTTCACTGTATGTGTATGAGCGAGACAGTGGGTGAGAGAGTGGGTGAGAAAGAGTGTGAGTGGAAGAATTAGTATGAGTGAGAGTGAGAGAGTATGCATGCGCGTGTGCCTGAGTGAGTGTAAAAGTGAGTTAGTGTGTGTGGACATATGTGTGAGAGATTTAGTTAGAGAATGAGTGAATCTGAGAGAGTGGGTGTGTTGTGTGTCTGCCTGTCTGTGTGATAGAGTGTGAAAGTTAGTGAGTGAGTGTGAGTTAGAGAGTCAGCGAGTAAATGAGTGAGTAAGGGAGCGTGAGTGAGTGAGAGAGAATTTGTGGGTATGCGTGTATGTGCGCGAATGAGTGAGTGTGAGAGCGAGAGAGTGTGTAAAAGAGAGAGCGTGGGTGAATGAGAGAGTGCATGAGAAAGTGTGATATATGTTTGTGCATGTCTGGATGTGTGTATAGGTGTATATGTTCTACCATCTGTAATTTGTAATTAACCCCCCCCCCCCCCCCCCCACACACACACACACAAATGTCCTTTGGTATTCTACCATCGTCCATCCTATAAATTGTAAATATTTTAGCATTTTATCACGATGAGGACACTCAGAACCCTTCACCATAAGATCAGGAGTACGAGAAGGTTGTGTCCTGTTCCCTCTATTGTTCATAACATATATAGACATTATATGTAAAGAAACCAGCCAAACAGACCGCAAGAACACTGCATGCCGAGAACACCGAAGAGGAACCATCAGCAAATTACACAATTAAAGAACGCTTATTTGCGGACGATCAAGCACTAATAGCAAAATCAGAAGCTGAATCATAAGACCACATGAATAGCCTAAATGAAATGTGTAGGGAACATATGAAAATGAGCACAAGTAAAACAGAGATAATGGCTATAACCAAAGAAAAAAACAACAACAACAACAACAATTCACAGAAACGAACACCCCATAAAATAAATAAAGAGTTTCAAGTACCTAGGAAGTATAATATTATCAAATGGCAAATCAGAAGATGGGATCGAAAATAGATGCAATAAGGCAAAACCAACTCATTGGACAAATGGCACCAATACTAAAGAACAAACATGTATCAATAGTCACTAAGAAAGCACTTTTCAACACAATCTTTTTTACCAACTCTATGTTACCAATACCGGTCTGCCTGGTCGAGCTGTTAGCATCTTTCTCCGTAACCCCGAGCACTCTCGTGGTTGACGTGAGCGCACGAGAATTGGAAGCGATTCGAGTCGCGCCAGGGACTTATGAGAGTATGGAGCCGGTCGCTCAGAAAGCAATGGCAAACTACTGAGTGTAATCTTGCCAAGAAATTAACAATCAGCTGAAAGATGCTGATGTTGGCAGCGATGTCCTGTAAAGGATATGGAAAACATTATTATTATGTTACCAATGCCAAACCTGGACAATGACAGAAAAAGAGAAAAGAAAAATCACAACAGAAATGAGATTCCCGAGAATAATGCTCAATGTATCAAGAAGAGATAAGATCAGAAATGAGGAAATCAGGACTAAAGTGGGGGTTATAGCTGCGCTAGATTTTATTAGAAGGCAGCAAGTCAAATGGTTTGGCCATGCAAGTAGGTTACCAACTAACAGTATACAACAAGCAATGATGTACAGACCAGATGGAAGCAGAGGAAGAGGCCGACCACGTAACCGATGGACGGAGGGAATAGCAGAGTCCATGGGAATATCGATACATGGAAGCCCATAAGCGGGCACTCCCGCTGTTTATACGTCACCTCGACACCGCAAGGTAAAGAGGAATATGATGAGATGAGATCATGATGTTTCGACACCGTGGTTTAAAAAGAACGCTACTGGAAGATAGTAACCTGATAGATGAGAATGAGACCAACCAACATGACGCTGAACGCAGTACATTAAAATTCCCTGGTGTAAACATGCATGAGGCAAGAGAGCTGGGAAAGATCTGAATTCTTTTTAATTAGCTGAGCTGAAAGCGACGTTCCCAGGGTACTTACTGAATGATGATGGTGGTTTCTTGATTTCCCTACCAGTTTCACTGAAGCCTTTTCTCGTATGTGTGTTAGTTAGCTAGTTAACTAGTTATCTCTTGGGTATCATCCTTGGATTGCTAATAGTGCCAGTTCTGTGTTGGATGACGAGGTCCCTCATTCGCCCGATGTGCTTCTCGAGTCTGGCCATACCAATTCTTACTCCCGAATCCCTCATTCTATACAACGACGTGGATTCACTGGCGTGGAAGTCCTCCGCTCTCGACATCTCTCTAAGGGCGTCAATAGCATCGGCACGATCCATGAGCTGGCTATCTGCAAGGGATGCAGAGCCAGCAAATTTATCAGCTCGTTAGTTTCCCTCAGCTCCCGCATGTCCCGGAACAAAGATGATGGTGACTATTACTTGTCGGCGTTATTTGTTATTATTGACTATGCACCTGACTTCGGTCGTCAGTTCACACTGTTACACTGTGTCTGTCTGTAAATAAGCCGTATCAGTGAGTGACGCCCGAATGGAGATTGATGCAGCCGATACCGCTTTATTGTTTGCCGACTAGTTAGCAGACCGTTACCCAACTTACGCATAAAACTAGTTCCAAGTTCCCGGCTTGTGCTACCGTTCGTTCTCGTTCTCCAGGTATAAATGAGACCCCCTGTCAGTGTATTATCGGGACCTTTTGATAAATGTGTTTGCGGTTTGTGACGTGTGCAAGGTGTGGGTGTAAAGTGGAGGAACCCACACTTTGTTAGTGTTATAAATAAATGAGGCATATCTCAGTGATTCTTAAACGGTGTCGCACAGGTTCCCTTTTGGTGACAATTATTATGAACCAGCGCGAAGATCGACACAGGACATTACAGACATTATGTGTAATATCAGTACAGGACTCTGTTTATACACCTCACAACGCATGGGACATATGGTTCTAAACCCATGTTTGAATGGACCCATCGCCACTTGGTGAGCGGTGTGGTCGGTATCAGGCCGGCAACCTTCACTTCGCGAGACATTTCCTGGTACCCATGTTTAGGTTGGGTTGAGTTGACTTTACTGCACTCAGGACATCCCCAAACGCGCTACTTCCTCTCGTTCAACAGCCAGCGAAGAGTCATACTGCTGATGGTTCCAAATGCCTTCTTATTGAAAGTCCTCCTGGTCTTCCCTCTCAGTTTTGAGGTTCGCCCAAAGCCCCTGCCGATCCCCCGCCATAGCATTCTCTCAAGATACGAGTGCTCAGTCTGTACCACCGCTTTCATTCTCTCAAGATCATTCTCTCAAGAAACGAGTGCTCAGTCTGTACCACCGTTTTCTCCATCTGGTCCCACAGGCGCCCGCCCACCTCTCCCCTGTCCATGGGTAATCTACCACCGAGAGGTGCATTCCCTGCCAGCCTATCAGCCTGTTCATTCCCCAGAACTCCTGCGTGACCAAGGCAGAAAATACTTATAATTCATGATTTATTTGGTTTTATTTTATAGGGGGATTTGAGATGTAAACATAGAGCACGACCCCCTTACAGTTCTCACAATTTGCGACCTCTGAAGCGAGGCACGTTTATAGGTCGCTTAAAGTCGCTTAAAAGTCGACAGGGTCGACTTCATCGCACCGGGTTTTATCCCATATGGCTCGGTCTCTTTCCGCAGCACGGAAAGCGTCGCACAAAGCACGAGCTCCGTAGCTTTTAGCGACGACCCACAGGAGTCTCCGAAACATTTAACTCGTAAACCGAAGGACGCGACCCGGAATCGAACCCACAACCTTCGGAGCACGAGTCAAACGGCTTGACCACTTCGCCAGAGAGACTCCCAGTATGTGCTATTAAATTTAACTTACATTTTTACGTATACTGTGTTGAGGTGGGGGGATTTTTAGATAGGAAATATGAAAGGGGGGAATGACGTTCTGAAAATGCGGTGAATGGGGGGGGGGGGGGGGGGGGGGGGGCACGGGCCAAATTTTTGATAGGAAGGGGGGCGGTGGGGGGGGGGGGGAATGACGTTCTGAAAATATGGTGAAGGTGGGGCACGGGCCAAAAAAGGTTGAGAAACACTGCTCTGTAATCTCCCTATCACCTCTCTATCACCTCACTATCACCTCTATCATCTCTCTGACATCTCTTTATCATCCCTCTATCGCCTCGCTATAATATCTGTATCACCTCTCTAACACCTTTGTATCACCTTCTAACACCTCTCTGTCACCTCTCTAACACCTCTCCCTCTCCTGTCTATTACCTCTCTATCACAATCTCTTTAACACTCTCTATCACCTATCACCCTGCAATTACCTCTCTAGCATCTTTCTATCACCTCTCTATCACCCCACTATCACCCCTCTATCACCCCACTATTACTTCTCTATCACCCCCTCAATCACCTCTCTATCACCCCACTATCACCCCTCTATCACCCCACTATCACTTCTCTATCACCCCTTAATCACCTCTCTATCATCTTTCTATCACCTCTCTATCACCCACTATCACTTCTCTATCACCCCTTAATCACCTATGTATCATCTTTCTATCACCTCTCTATCACCCCACTATCACTTCTCTGGGAGTCTTCGTGGCAAAGTGGTCAAGCCGTTTAACTCGGGCTCCGAAGGTTGTGGGTTCGATTCCGGGCCGCGCCCTTCGGTTCACGAGTGAAATTTTTCGGAGACTCCTGTGGGTCGTCGCTAGAGCTACGGAGTTCGTGCTTTATGCGACGCTTTCCGCGCTGCGGAAAGAGACCGAGCCATATGGGATAAAACCCCGTGCAATGAAGTCGACCCAGTCGACTTTTAAGCGACTTTTATCACTTCTCTATCACCCCTCAATCACCTCTCTATCACCGGCCACACGGTATTTGCCATGATCAGACAAAGATGTCGCAGGCTATTCTGAAGCTAGGCTATGCTAATGTAAGTGAGATGGATAATTAAATAAAACCGCTGTAGGTGGCGTGTGTGCTGCTTCAGACTGGGCATATATATATGTAGCCTTCAATCATGAAGCGGAAAGGTGTCGGCACACGAACTAATACTCTATTGGAGAACGTGAGGTGTGGAGAAGCATATCGCCCACGCTTCTGGATAAGGCAACTGATGATGACGCAAATGGTGAGAAAGACCAAATCATTGCCTCAAGTGTAATTCTACCACTCCCACTCCTGCCGTCCTTGGTCACTGAACAGGTAGAGGTGACCCCATGGCAGATACACCACCGTCGGGGCGTGAAGTGTAAGGTCTTCACGTGATCTATGTCACAGCCTAATGAGGTGGGGTGTGAAGTGTTAGGCCTTCACGTGATCTATGTCACAGCCTAATGAGGTGGAGTGTGAAGTTTTAAGCCTTCAAGTGATCTATGTCACAGCCTAATGAGGTGGGGTGTGAAGTGTACGGCCTTCACATGATCTATGTCACAGCCTAATGATGTGGAGTGTGAAGTTTTAAGCCTTCACGTGATCTACGTCACAGCTTAATAAAGTGGGGTGATCAGCTTCCTTCCTCATCGCCTTTGCCTCATATACAATTCCCAGGAAGGTTTAAAACGTAATTGATGCCCATTTTTGTGAGGCTGGATCGACCCCAGATCTTTACCCCCCAAAAAAGGTAGTTGCGTATCCTTTACAGGACGTCGCAGTCAGTCCCAGCATTTTTTTGGGCTGTTTATGACCTCTTGGCAAGTTTACGTTTAGTAGTTCGCCATTGTTTTCTGCACGACCGGCACCCATGCCATTTTATTTAAAAAACCAACATACGGTGGTTTGCTCTAAATCACCCGCAGCTGTGTTTCAAACGCGGTATGCGGGATTACGAACTGCGTCCGGAATGCCTTCGCCACGGATCTTTACTCCTGAAAACTAATCCTGCCGCTGGTGGATGTTGAACCATGGACACTCTCTTGACAGTATAGGACTAACAGCGGCTCCTACCGAACAGCGAATACCCCATAACCACTGGGTGTTGTCTTGGGAATCGCCACAGGCATGATTCACATTGCTCTGTCGGTGGCCATCCCGTAAATGGCTCTCCAGCTGTGAGATGAGCTGTCTCATGTAGGGCTTATAGCACACGGGTGACTCACTAGTCTGCGTAAAGGAATGCATATTTTTTGCAGCTTATGTCATTGGATACCAAGCAACTTCCCACGCGTGGATTGCCTACTTTTATAAATCCTTTGCTTCATTGTTTATATCTGTAGTTTTTTTTTTCGCATATCCTTTACAGGACATCGCTGTCAATACCAGAATTTTAACGCTGTTGTTGATTTCTTGGCAAGTTTACTCTCAGTAGTTTATATCTGTAGTAGGAGATATTTTTCAGTAATGCATGTGTGGGTGAGAAGGAGTTAATTACCTGTCTAGACCAGGAGCGGGTTCAGTAACAACTGTAGATACTGCATACTGAATTTAAGAATCGACATCACTGCACTCGGGATAATTCCACACATGTTCCGTCCCCACTCTTCACAAGCCACAGAAGAGTTCCCACGCTAATTATTCCAGTAGCTATTTGATGTAAAGTCCGCCTGAAATTTTGTCTGCGCTGTGAGTATCGTCCAGGCCTCTACTGGCTCACTTCTGAACCAGTCTATCAATATTTGGATACTTCGTTTCTTCAGCTGCACTCTTCACTCCTGAAAACCTCCAGCACATCACCTTTATCATAAAGTAACTCTGCACCCAGAGAGCAGCTGCAGCCAATCTGTCGGCCTGTTCATTACCCCACACACCTCCATTCCTTTGGTATGCTCGCGGTCTCCTTCTCGTCAAGCGAGTCTAGCCATCCTTCGCGGAATATTCCAGTTCTCACTTTCAGAAGGACACTTGTAAGATTTGTACAAACACATGTCTAGCTCTGCTGTCCTCCACCCACAAGAAAACTTTAACATGTTTCTATGAATGGGTGCTAGTGAAAGGTTGGCCACAGCTGACGAATATTAAAGAGCAATGATGTGTGCACCTAAGTATGATGGTGATAATAACGAAACTCATTTTCTGTGCTCTTTTATGTGTGTACCAAGAGAATCCTAAAGTATGGGTGAACTAATATGTGTAAGCTCACATACATACATCTGCACACATCAACAAACATTCAGAGTCTCCCTGGCTAATTGGTCAAGCCGTCTGCCTCGAGCTCTGAAGGTTGTGGGTTCGAATCCGGGCTACCTCTTTCGGTTCACGAGTGCATTTTTCTCGGAGATTCCTGTGGTTCGTCGCTGGAGCTCGTGCTTTGTGTGACGTTTTCGGCAGGCCGTTCTGCGGAAAGAGACCGAGCCATATGGGATAAAACCCGTGGCGATGAAGTCAATCCTCTCGACTTTTCAGACTTTTTCATACAAGCATTCATAGAACCGTATACATACATATGTATATCGTATATGTGAGAAAGGAGTATCTCTTCATTGTTCTCATTTTTTAAACTTTTTATTCTTCTCATCCCGTTCGTATGCCTTAATGTAATCACTGGAGGGTCTTCTTCATGATTACATGTTGTGTTTTGTGTATGTATTTGCTTACTGATGAAGGCTGCTCGCCGCAGCGTACTGTATTTTCGTAATTCTGTTCTATAAAGCTGCATTACTTTGTGTTATTTCTTTTTTATTGTTTACATTTCCATAGCTTTACCGCAGTTCCACTAATGTTTTCAAGATTTTCCTAGCATATGTAGCTGATTCATCCGGTGCCATATCTTCTTTGACTGTCATCATTATGTCGAACCGGTTCTCCCCTCTGTTGTGTATCCTCCATGTAGTTTGCTAATATTATAGCTGACAAGTTTTGATTCTTTAATTTAATTTCAGAGTTTAACTTTTTGTACTGCATTTAAGCAAGCCATCCAAGTATTTATCCGTTTTTTTATCCGCATATTCTTTACTTCGAGGTATTTCTTTCTTTCTTTCTTTCTTTCTTTCTTTCTTTCTTTCTTTCTTTCTTTCTTTCTTTCTTTCTTTCTTTCTTTCTTTCTTTCTTTCTTTCTTTCTTATTTTAAATACAGAAGCCACAAACAAAATGTTGCACGATTTATTGCCTGGCATACGTCACTGCATCTCGTCGGTTACATACTGCAGAGTTATACATAATATGAAGTGAATACATTAATGATACTTCGACTGAAATACGTTTTTGAATTTCTTATTGATATTTCTTTCACAATGTCCCTATTATCACATTACAAGTTATGTTTCTCTGTCTCAAATAGATACCGAGGATTGAAGTCGAACAATCAGCACTGCATCGCACTTGACCATGCTCTAAGGTAAGTTGTTACCTCGGCACCATCCTCTTCTGTCTTCTAAAGCCACCATACGGCACACTTTCTTCTGACGGCATAATCTAGTACCTTGGCGTTAACTCTTTCTCTGTATTTTAGAATACCCATGTGGGTCGGGATTTGTTAAATGTTTTGGAAACCGGTCTCTTGATTGATAGGGACAATGCTTTTCGCGTGTTCTTTAATACACACACAATGGTCGCTTGTTAAAGGTCGCTGAAGCGATCACCATTAATCGGCAGAAGCCAGTCTTGTGCAAACAGAAAGACATGATGGTCAGTTTAAAATTACCGCGGTAGACAACTGAAATTACTGTGTGAATATGTGCATATTTCAGCTTGAAGGATTTATCTAACTCGCTTAAGTTTTTGTTATGTGATTTCTGCAGTATGTACCCGACGAGATGCAGCAAAATATGTCAGGCAATAAATCGTACAATCTATTGTTTGTGTCTTCGTTATTCAGAATAACAATTGTCTGAGACTGAGTGAGTTGAAGTAACAGAAACGCTGAAAGCAACAGTTAGGGCCGTCTAGGCACAAGTGATATGTGTCTAGCAATAGAGGATTATAGATAACTGTACGTAAGGTGTAAGTTCAGCGTTAGATGAGTGAGAAACTGTGGTGTAGCCCTATATAGAACCTATACTGTTATATTAATGTCAGACATGGACGATGAGCAGACTCAGTCCATTGTCTACGTACAGATCCAGCTTCGACCTTCTGAATCATGCTCATTGAATCACTTAGTACACACACGTTGGTATAATGCTGTGATTCCAGCCATATGAAAGCCTGTGTAACTGCCATCACCTCCATCGTCATGCTGCTCGTGGTCATAGAGTGGGCACCACTGGGTTCTTGAACGGTTCGGCCCGCTGAACGGGCTGTAAATGCCCACGCAATTCTCTGCTGCTTTACAACAGATCCATCTGTATAGATGAGCACTTCGGGGCTATCTGAGTGACCATAGATGAGCGCGCTAACCTCTGCATTGACAGCGGCAGGGTTCTGCTCTCTGCACCGTCTGTCGAGTGTGACAATGCAGGAGAAGGTACACTTAAAAGCTGGAGGCACCGGCACCCATTCCTTGCCGGGGTTGATACTGGTAAGACTGCAGACCTCTCCGACGACATCTTCCGCCCGACCCATCCATGATTTGCCCCTCTTTAGCCTGTCACCCTTTTCTCTGAATACAGCGTCATGCAGAGGGTGCTGCTCATCTGCACTTATTTTTAAGTATGCACGAGCTCTCCAGATCTTGATCCTGTGTTCCATTGTCGGGAAGTCAAGGAGGTATCTCATTGCTACACAGCTGGTCTCTTTCATGCAGCCCAAAATGATTCGCATGGCTTCGTTTTGTACCTTTTCAAGTCTTCCAATCTGTGTAGGGCTGACAGTGAGGATGACCAGGGCATACTCGATGCGTGAAAGCACAAGTCCTTGGAACAGAAGTAATAGCAGTCTTTGCTCGATATTGGCAGTCGCCATGACTCTCATTGCTGACAAACCTTTTCGAGCCTTCGTTATGACGTAACCGACATGATCTCTGAAGGACAGGCTACGATCAAGCCTCACGCCAAGATATGTCATTGACTGGGTTCTACTCAGAATGCTCCCATCCATTCTTACTGCCGGCAGGTCTGTTTTCACAATATGGTTGTTTAGTGAGAACCATGTAACCGTTGCCTTTGCAGGGTTGACAAGGGCATCGGCATCAGCACACCATGAGGAAATTCGATCTAGTTCGCCCTGCATATAGTTGGCAACCGCCTGTCTATCTCGACCCTGTCGATACACGAGGATGTCGTCAACGAATGATAGAGTCCTACCCCTCCCATCCAACTGTTGTTCAGTGATCGGCACCGTATACACGTTGAATAGTACTGGTGACAGTGGTGAACCCTACGGCAATCATGGACATATCGTTATCGGCTCAGAAGACCAACTCCCGCATCTTAGCACCACCTTCCTTTGGAGTAGAACTGCAGCTATCCATCGTACAAGGTGAGGGTGCACTTTCAGTCCGAGGAGGGTTTGCATCAAGTGCTCGAAAGATACTCTGTTATATGCATCCTCTAAGTCTATGGCGGCCGCACATGTCTCTTCTCTGACCTGAAATCCTTCGTACACATCTTGAGCAAAGACCGCCGCATGAGTCGCTGCGGAAGTCTGTTGTCCGCAAAGTCACCTTCATCTTCGTCCCGGGACATGCGGGAGTCGAGGGAAATGAACGAGCTGATAAATTGGCTGGCTCTGCACCCCCTGTAGATGGCCAGCCCATGGATCGTGCGGATGTTATTAACGCCCTTAAAGATATGGCGAGAACAGAGGATTTTGACGTCAGTGATTCCACATCGCTCTCCAGGATGAAAGACCTGGGAGTAAGAATCGGCACAGCCAGACGCGAGAGGTACATCGGGAAAACAAAGCGCCTCGTCAACCAACACAGAACTGGCACTATTAGCCACCAGACGCTGATGCATATGCTGGGGGGAGGATCTGAGCACCTATGGACATGTCCGGAGTGCAACGAAGATACCCCAACTGATAACTAACTAACTAAATAACTAACTAAGATGAGCAGACAAGCCGAGAAACATCTAATTGTGCGGATATTCAATTTCAAAGACAAATGCAAAGAATAAAATAACCAAACAGAAAAACGAATGAGACAATTCTGCAAGAAACAAATGAAAATCGTAAATTAATTAGAGAAATTAGACGTAGACAGTATATGGGCACATTATGAGGAGAGAAAAAAAAATAACAACAACGTTACAACTTAGTGACAAGTGGCAAAATTGATAGGAAAAGAGCAAGAGGAAGGCAAAAAGAGAGAGAGAGAGAGAGAGAGAGAGAGAGAGAGAGAGAGAGAGAGAGAGAGAGAGAGAGAGAGAGAGAGAGAGAGAGAGACACACACACACACACACTCCCCCCCCCCCCCCGGGAATGACTTGACCATATAGCATAATCGTGACAAAAAGACCTGATGCAAGACTTCGGGGTAATCGTATGCGATGGTGACCCATGACCGCTCACGCTTTTCTGCATGGCACGTGGTGATGATGATGATAAATTGTTTGTCATGAATGAGCTAACTCTTTCAGTTGTAGAATTGCAGAAGATTTCCCATCAGATGCCCAGGGAGCGATGCCCAGGGAGCGAAATGACCACTATGGACAATCTCGAGAGTAGAGTCGAATCTCCACAAGGGCGGGATTTCTAAAGGGATCTGAACTTCCAAGTGGATTCAACCTGACATGGAGACCAGGACGTTCCCTGGCTAGTAAATGTGGTCGGCGTGATATTGACCCATAATCCATCCAGTGATGATCGATGTCTTCGCTATACAGCAAGCATTATATGACCAACACTCCTCCAGGCACGAGCTAGAGTCCTTTACTGCTGACCTACCAACAGCAAAATGATTAAATCATTAAATGTGATGCCCCATTTGATTATTGAAGAGGTTGCTAGCAGCGTCACCGGCTCCGTGGCGTAGGGTTTTACGAACGCAAGTTCGTAATCCCGCATACCGCTTTCGAAACAATGCTGCGGGCGATTTGGCAGCATCCCCCCTTGAGTATTTCTTTGTTGAAAAGGTATGGGTGCCGGCCGTTCAGAAAGCAGCAAACTACTGAACGTAAACTTGCCAAGAGATCACAAACAACCAAGAAATACCGGGGTTAACCGAGATGTCCTGTAAAGGATATGCAACTAACTTTTAACTTTTTAGCAGCGTCAGGTGTTGTCGTTATCGATATGACTACTGTAGAAGAGGTCCCACACAGAGGGTGTTTGTCTGTGTTCAGGTACAGATATTCTATGCAGCGATGAAAGAGGTGCGACATACGACAAGGAAAATGGCTTGGGTGAAGTTAGCGCTCATAATATAGAAATGTGTGTTTGTGATTGTCCGGAAACATACGTGCTATTGATGATGTGTGTTGAGAGAGTCTCTACCCCGAACCTCCTCTCACGCCCAGGCTGGGAAATAAAGGCCCATGTTCCAAGACAACGCCGCTTAGTACATGGGATCATCATCATCATCATCATCATCATCATCATCATCATGCCCCGTGCAGAACCTCACCCCCTAGTTAGCTAATTAGTCAACAGATCATCCTCATTGCACATCGAACCATTGAGTCAATATGTGCTCAGATCCCCCCCCCCCCTCATTAAATCCGCAACATGTAGCGGCTAACGACACCGGTTCTGTGATGGTTTATTAATCTTCTTTAGCCTCCTGTATAGTTTTCTTATTTGGCCACATCTCTTTTAACTTGCTGTTCTCACAGTCTGACCAGTTTATAGATTCACAGTTATCACTTGGTTCTCACAAACAACTTACTTCTCGTAGAACATTTGGTATATCAGCCTGATCCATGGCTCGTCAGCCCCCCACAGTAGCCTTACATGCAAGCCTGTCAGCCTGCTCATTTCCTTGTACACCCACCCACATGCCGTCGCACGAAAATGAAACTAATCCTTGCCAGCCTTGACCGCCCCAGAGACAACGACCACTGTACTTCACCCCCTTAACAGTCTTTCGTAATGTGTCTCTATCGTAAGCCAGATGTCCTGCCTCTGTTGCTGCCATGTTAAAACTATCTAGCGCACTTTAAATCCATCTGCGTCGTGGCCTTCTTTTTCTCTGCCTTCCCGGTATACTTCCCTCCATAATTACTTGTTCTGGACTTGCATGTCATTTTATATGTCCAAGATATTTCGCTTTCCTCATTTTTATGTCCAACCTGATTCAGTATTGCGTTTTCCCTGGATAAATGTGCTTGATCTTTTCTCCGTGTGGTGAAATTGTACCATTGTTTTAACGTTACTCGTTCTAAGGGCTAGGATTTAAAATCCGAGATTTAACATATGTTACACAACGTGCGATGCGGACATTCTGAACCTCGGCCACCCGCTACTCAGAAACCGGACATGTAATGTAATCTTAAGTCAAATATAAAAGGTTGACAGATGTACTGATTTATTTGACGACACCAGATGTGGATGACAAGTTCCGTAGCGATAAAATATTTTAGAATGAGAGCAATACACGCAATACAAGAAATGGGAAGGTAGGTGGAGTATGGCCGTGAAGTTCTAGAGCCATCGCGTTTAGTAGGCCTGGATGCACTGAAGAATGGGTTAGCAGACTGCCCCTCACTTAGCGGACGATGAACATTGTCTTCGAACCCTTGTCCGATCGCGATCTTGCCATTATCAGCGTAGCCTCCTAGCGATTACTCTAAAGCGTATACTTACAGTGTACAAATCATCCCCACCTCCCCCAAACAAAAACAAAAACAAAAACAAAAACCAGAAGTAGATTATGAGCTTTACTAGAACACGATTACAAGAAACAAAATGGACGTTGCGGCCAAAGCCTTCGTCAGTACAGAACAAAACAACACAGACACAAAACTAATTGAGAAACACTACATG
Source organism: Cepaea nemoralis (assembly GCA_014155875.1). Taxonomy (NCBI): domain Eukaryota; kingdom Metazoa; phylum Mollusca; class Gastropoda; order Stylommatophora; family Helicidae; genus Cepaea; species Cepaea nemoralis. The sequence goes on from JACEFZ010019082.1 coordinate 27,164, forward strand.
AAAATACAGAGGTTACTTATCTGAATCCTGTCTTGGTTGAATGCCCTTACAGTGTACGTGCTGAAAATATACTTTGTGTAGTTTTGGTAAAGGGTCACTTACCGTGTACATGTTGTAAATTCACTTAGTTAAGTTGTGGTAAAGGGTCACTTACAGTGTAAATGCTGACAATGTACTTAGTTTAATGTTGATAAAAGGTCACTTTACATACTGCTATCTCCATATGTGCACCGGTCTCCTCCCATAAATCACAACACTGAGTGTTGGTATCTCTCACGTGTGATGTTAGTACAGGCTTGCCAAAAATGAATGTTAGAGTCTCACATGTGACCTTACTACAGACTAGCCATAAATGAATGCTGGAGTCCCACATGTGATCATAGTACAGGCTAGCCAGCGATGAGTTGAGGGGTCGTGGTGCTTTTCCTCAACCAATCCTGCATGGCCAGTGTTTCTCCGACATCATGAACGTTGCTTTCTGCAAACAGGGGGTCTTAATTCTGACTTTGCCTCGTTGGCCGTTCCATCTGACAGCCCGCTGCAGTTTAATTCCTGACCTAGGTCGTATATAACGGAGTAAAAGTGTTTAACATTTGTAGGCCAAATCTGTGTTTGCGAAATGGGCTGTTAGATCTATAAATCGTATAACTATTACACTGCCCCAGGGACACACCTTTGAGAAATCACAAAATGCATCCAATAAATATATAGTTACAATGTTTGCAAGCAGCGTATATCGTCAAGAACAGAAAATAACTTCATTCAACGTACCACATATACCTATCAATAATCAAATATAAATCAATAGCAAGGAGTAATGGCTTCGATTATAATAAAAGTGCAAGCCTTGCGCTACACGTTTCTCGTTTCATTTATATAAAAGACATATAGCAAGTAGTTGGGCACATTTTAATACCACAAAAGTTGATAGTAATAAGATATAATTGGTAATCATGCAGCTACAAGGGCTGTTGCTGATGCAATTATGTTTACTGAATCCAGCAGTTGACATTTTTATTATGTGCTGTGTGAGTAGACCAGCTGTGGGGTGTAGACCAGTGATTGCGTGAACCAGATGTTGGAGCGGACACGTCAGAAGGAGCGGGATCAACAGATGCACTTACCGAAACCCAATATTTATGTGCAAATAAACCAGCCATGTGGTCTACTGGTGTACACGAAAGGCATCTGTTTGAACCCACGGCTAAAGTCACGGACGCGGTGTGCAGGGTAACCAATATTGTGTGGGTAGAGGCAGGGTGTGCAGGTGAAAGTTTGTAGGAGAGTTGTGCACGTGTTGGACGGCAGTTGGCCCTGTCAACTCTCCACGTGTCTCGTTCTCGTTCTCGCTGGATGAGCCTTCATCTGCTTCACTATTAGTGTGCGCTGTCCTTTCCAGTCATCATCAGCATCATGTGCCCTGTCAAACAACGAAGACGTTGAGGTCTCTCATATCTCCGTCCTTGATGTTCCCGATCATTATGCTGATGATATTCCTACATGCCACCCTTTCAGGCCATCCAGCATCATTCTCTAGGTCTGCCTCTGTAGTTGCTTTAGTTTATTCTGTCCGATTGTACGTAAGCTTCGGAATGTTTAAAGTGGGTTTCTGTGGCACGAAGTAATAATATACATAGAATTTTCCTAAATGTGTGAACGGACATGGCCATTGTGTCCCAGTGACAGCCAGTCATGCGCTGTCCAAAACAAGACTCCACTTGAACAAGTCAAGTGCAGTAGGATGTCTCACGCCAAGACCAATACTCGCAGTAAGACGCCATATAAACGAGTCAAGTGTGGAAGGGTGACTCGCTTCAAGACCAGTACTTCTACTAAAGTGTAGAAGGAAGCTTTCATTCATATCAATGCTCACATGTTTCCATTTCCTAGAAAAAGACCCGATGAGAAGCTCCCAGCACTGTTACAGGTGTAAAATCAACATATGGGGAGTAGAAAGACAGGCAGCGCCGACATTTGCCGCGGCAGATATCACACACAAAGAGTGAACTGTGTAATCATAGCCGGGCCCGTCCTAGGGGAACAGAAAAGTGTACAGCACGAAATCTAGCGAAATGTGGCGCAGTTACTGAAATAGAACCTGAAACGGATTCGATCCGATATTTAAAAAAAATTATATCTCGTTCAACCTGCTTTCTCAGCCTTGATTATAACTGACGTGGTCCAACAATATGATTATTGCATAGTGCTAGAAATATTACAAAGGGAAATCGTCCCGAAGAAAATATAGGCAGAAAGATTCATTACAGCTTCTCCAGTTTAGAAACGCAGACGACACAAAAGAGAAGAGGGCAACTGGCCGGATGGACCGGATGCTTCAAAGAAGGCGAAAACAGAAAAGGTAACCAATCAGCAAAAGAGACAATAGTCGAAGCCTTACCCTCTTCTCTGATAACACGGTTATCACGACAGTGAAATCGACCAGAAAGGGTCCTATGTTGTGTTTTGTTGAACGACGTCACTGCACGTTAGGCGGGACACTCCGTGGCGAAGTTGTCAATCCGTCTGCCTCACGCTCCGAAGGTTGTGGGTTCGATTCCAGGCTACGTTTTTCGGTTTACGATTGCATATTTCTTGGAGACTCATGGGGGTCGTCGCTGGAGCTACGGAGTTCGTGCTTTGTGCGACGTTTTGTGGCAGGCCACCCTGCGGAAAGAGACTGAGTCATGTGGGATAAAACCCGGTGCAATTAAGTCGATCCTCTCGACTTTTGAGACTTTAAGACTGCACGTTATTCATTCCCGTGTGTTCTCTGTCCTCATATACAGCAGCCACCCCGCGATGTTTCTACCTGACTATTCCCACGAGGAGTTGTAACCATAATATGCAGAAATAAGCCCAGTAAAGTCCAGACCGCATAAAACAAGTCACAGAAACTGAATAAAGAAGGCCCAGAGAGCGACAGCAACCAGATTAAAGATCTTTTTTAACTTTCCCTCGGGGCATCCAATATGCAGAAACTTGTCTGGCTAACAACAGAGACTCAACTTATGTAGACGAAACCTATATTGGGGCCAACAGGATTATAAGAAGCACCTACTGAACCAAGTGGGAATCAGAGCACCAAAGTTACCAGAAAGATTATGTATATTACCAACTCCAACGAAGTGACTCAGTAGCAATTTTTAGACTCCGCATTGGATATAGCAGACAAAAATACCACTTGTTTAATAAACTGAAATTAGGAGATAATGATGAATGCAACTGTAAAATTGGTAAAATGGTAGCTAAACATTTCCTGCAAGAGTGCCCAACTTATGCAGTGCAAAGAAAATGACTTGGGCCTGCACTCGCCACAGATGAGGGCCCTCTATGGAGATGTCAACAAGATCCAGTTGACTGTTGCTTTCTTTAAATTTATTCGGATTGATTTCCAAAGGTTGAAGAAGAAGAACAAGAAGAAGGAGAAGAGAAGAAGAAGGCGACGCGGAAGCAAGCAACAGATCGCTGTCGTGAAGCCTGTCGAGGATTGTACCCTTGCAGGTTGTGGTATTGCAAGTGAGTCGCAACAATCCCCCGTGGTGATGGTCAACAGCCATTAACGACTTTTCGTCAGCCAATGGGGGTAGTTAATCATGTCTACCAGACGGTCCATCCAAGATCAAAATCTTTCTGTGAGTTTAAAACACACACCAAAAAGTGATGTTCACAGACTGTCACGAAGCTATGAATATATGGGAGAGCTAGTAATGTATATAGTGTAGGAATTCAGTTGGAATGGTTCATATTGGCTTTGACAAGGAGAGTGAAAGTTCTGAAATAGTTGTCCACTACATTGAAACGCCATGTATGATTTACCCTTCCACATCCCTCTCAGTCTGTCGTCTTGTAAAGCTCGCTGCTCCCGCAGGCTCCATGAACTAACACAGTACGAATGAAAGAACGCTGTCCACACAGAGAAACTACGCCAAGCAGAGCGATAAGCAACAGTGTTGTCTCAACGTTCAGCCGGTACCGCAGGTCTTTATTGAAGCTGTCGTGGTGTCTTTATGTTCCTTTTTCGGTCCTACATGATCAGTTCGTACACGCGTAAACTCAGTACTACAATTTTGACAGCAACTAATCTAGCCAGTCAGTCAGCAAGCCAACCAGCCAACATCCGCTAAGGATCGCGGAGCATCTAATGGAGTTGCGAAGTCTGTAACCACGACCGTTCTGATGGCTTTAACCAAAAAAACCGAAATGGTATTTGGTAACGCGTGACCAGATAACTCTACTCGAAGGTCGGAAGAAGCCGCTAAAAAAAAGTAAATAAACAAAAGTGAATGGCTTCTACACTAAGTGGTTTTTGTTATTTAAAAAAAAACAACGAGAAATTGGGGGGGGGGGGGGGGGTGGGTGTGAGAGGAAGGGAACTGCCGACTGCAACGATAGACCGTTATAATAGCAACGTTGTGTTTAGCAACAATTAAAGGAGTAACATTTATTAGGGGAAAATCGTAATAGTGGCCTGCCGTATATATCCGACCATGAGCGATTTCCAGCTCCCAGGTTTGTTTTTCTTTCATCTAAGAAGAGGGGGGAGGGGGGACTATCTGCAGACGTTAGCCGCGAATCCATAACTCACGCAGTGCTTACAAATTTGCGAAAGAGGCTACCGAGACCCAACGGAGGGGCCATGAGCAAACACGGGAAGCCGGTCTTCGTGCACTTCTACCGGGTTTTAACACTGGCACTACAAGCGGCCAGTCAATATTGAAACGGCGCCTGCCTTGGGAGGCATATTGCATGTCTTCTGTACCAGTGAGCGGTATGTGTGGTTTGTGTGTGCGTGTGTGTGTGTGTGTGTGTGTGTGGTTTGTATGTGCGTGTCTGCGTAGAGGGGATGGTGGGAATATTTAAGACGGTAGTGTCGTCTTTTGATTGCTGGCAGGGTATTTTTGCAACTGTCCCCCAGAAGTATGTCGGTTTGAGCTGCGGCGTAGGAGCCTAACTAGAATGACACAATGCAGGCATTCTTTGCCGGCGTCTGGGGTTTAGGGTTTAATGAACGCAGATTCGCAATTGCCCGACAATACGGGTTCGAGGGTTCGAAACCAGCCGCTGGCTATTTGGTTTCAGATCGCTTCCCGTTGAATTCGGTGGTTATGGTTGTCGGCCGTTCATAAAGCAGTGGCAAACTACTGAACGTAAAATTGAAAATTGCACAGTCAATCACAAACAGCAAATACATACCAGGGTTCATTACGACGTCCTGTGCGGTACATGCAGCTAGCTTGGTGCATTCTTGATATCTGTCTGTCTCCCTGTCTGTCTGACCCCTTTCTACTTCCTGACACCTTTCTTCAGTTCTTATTTTCAATAAAGCAATGGCATGTCATTACTTTCTGTCTGTATTTATCTGTCAGTATTTTCAGATGTTCTGTGTTAATACCTTTATGCGGCACTCATTTAGTTATTGTTTACACCAGCTGGAAATTAATTGTTGTCATAGTAACACCTTTCATCAGCATTTGACCCACCGTGGTATCTTCTTAAGGACCATTGTCCACGCCTTCGGACATATTGGCTACATATTGCTGGTATGGTTGTATAGACCAATTATCACTCGATGGTCGATGTGGTCAGTAGGAGGATTGCGGCCTTAACTTCCCAGAATATATTATGGTACCCATCTTAAACAGGGTCGACCTGTGAGCTCAGGTCAATTTTAAAAAAAATTCCGGCATCGAAGGGGATTCAAACAGTTGTCCATCGGGCCGGTCGGCAAGAGCTCTTGACACTGATCTGCCACGGCTTCCTCCACTGTGACAGGAGATCCAGAAGATAAAAACGGCCAAACAACTTCCCAGAAAAAGACAACGTGCAGGAATGAAATATGTGTAAGGGCACACGAAGGCTGGTCTTTAACTATTCAAGCAGCGTGGCACTTATACAGACAGACACGCGTGATCGCTGAAGATTTTCTGGCAGGTTGTAGCTGGCAAAGTGCCCACTGCTGCTGCTACTGCTGATGCTGCTGTTGCTGCTACTACTATTACTACTAGTACTACAGTTGCTGCGGCTACTACTACTACTGCTGCTACTGCTGCTGCTGCTACAACTACTACTACTACTACTACTACTATTACTACTACTACTACTACTACTACTACTACTACTGTCCCCTAGTAGTAGTAGTAGTAGTAGTAGTAGTAGTAGTAGTAGTAGTAGTAGTAGTAGTAGTAGTAGTAGTCTCCAAATAACGAATACCACTTTCGTACTACTACTACTACTACTACTACTACTACTACTACTACTACTACTACTACTACTACTACTACTACTACTACTACTACTACTACTACTACTACTACTACTATTACTACTACTACTACTGTCCCCTAGTAGTAGTAGTAGTAGTAGTAGTAGTAGTAGTAGTAGTAGTAGTAGTAGTAGTAGTAGTAGTAGTAGTACCACAATCACTACCACTATGAGCAATTATAATTATGATAAATAATGGAAGCAATTGTAATTGTTAAGACGTTTACGATCCCCTGTCATAGAACGTTGGGAATCCCGATTTATGTCTTTTCCGTACGTAATTATCCTTCTGCGCACACTTTCACGCGCCAAGATGAATAGATTCAAAGAAAACAGAAGAAAAATTGAAGTTGTTATCATTCAGATTCTGTCCATAATAGAACCGATTTTAGGCCAAAGACGTTTTCATATACTCCATTCTGTACGAAAGTGTTATTCGTTATTTGGAGACTGGCACGCGTCTAATAAAAAATCTGGAGATAAAGTGGTTCACGTAAATGTTATCAGTTTCTTCTATCTCGATTGGCATCGCTTGGTCAGGACCCGACTGTCGGCGCCAGCCGAAGCATTCATCCGCTCATGGTCCGCACTGCTATTTCAAAGTCCATCGTGTGTGAGCAAACGTCGATAGACAGCCATCAGCCCCCGTTGCTGTGGTGGAGGAGGCTGGCGCGTTGTAGGGAACGGTGTGGTGATCAGTATTTCCCATTCCGTTACATGTTATGATCCGGACGTCTTTTGTTGCTTTCTTTTAATTGCAGCGTCTGACTTGAGTGTCGAGAGAAGGTAATTGTGTTGTGTGGTAAATTCATTCATAAATCTTAGTTATGCTGAAGTTGGTAATGTTTAATATTTTTAAAAAATAAAATCAGTCACTTATCTCAGTAAAGTTGGTTGTGTTGGTAATGTCTACTATTTTGGTAAAATTACTTATTAATCTCAGTTATGTTGAAGGTGGTAATGTTTAATATTTTATATATATATATATACAAAATCACTCACTTATATCTCAGTTATGTTAAAGTTGGTTGTGTTGGTGATGTCTAATATTTTGGTGAAATCACTCAATAATCTCAGTTATGTTGAAGTTGGTAAATGTTTAATATTTTTTTCTTTTTATAAAATCACTCACTTATCTCAGTTATGTTAAAGATGGTTGTGTTGGTAATATTTCATATTTTGGTAAAAATCACTCACGGATAACAGTTATGTTGAAGTGTTGTGTTGGCAATGTTTACATTTTCTTTATATGGATCTACACCCCTACTTTCTGGGTAAGTTCTGTTTTTTTTGTTTACATTTATTTTATTCTTATTAAACACAAAATTGGGAGCGCGTGACTACCGTCAATAGAGACATTAGATTTCGTTTGGGGTTGTAAGATCTCTGTAAAAATTTTATGTTATTTTTAATCTTGTGATAAACAAACATTCTGTGCCGTGACGTTATTCCCGGATACGTTTTACTATTTTTCAGCTATATAAAACTAGATATTTCAGCTTGAAGGATTTATCTTATTGCAGTGGTTCTCAACCATTTTTGGCTCGTGCCCCCCTTCACCATATTTTCAGAACGCCACCCCCCCCCCCCTTTCGTATTTCCTATCTAAAAATTTGGCCCGTGCCCCCTTCACCATATTTGCAGAACGTCATTCCCCCCTTTCGTATTTCCTACCTAAAAATCCCGCCCTGCCCCTACACAGTATACGTAATAATGGAAGCTAAATTTAATAGCACATACTAAAACAAGTCTAGACACATAAAACATGATTTGTGGGTCTACTTACTTTATAAATTGAATTTTAGAAGGGTGAGACGAACAGAACTGTACAGTATGAAGGGAAAAACAATAGCAAGTAATCGGTTCTTGTATTAACGTGATCTTGAAATAATTTTAATTCCCTCCTTGGAAACCCTAAAATTCCCCCCTGGGTGGGGGAGGGGCGAATTCCCCACCGGTTGAGAACCACTGTCTTATTGCGTTGGTGTTTGCTGTGTGAATTCTGCAGTTTGTATCTGACGAGTTGCAGCGAAATATACCTGGCAGTATATCGTGTAATCTATTGTTTGTGTCTTCACTGTTTCAATTAACTATACTTGGCAGGACATATTTCACCGAAAAGTTTGCGCGTTTGAACACTGTAACAATGTACATGTAACAGAACCTTTCACACGCCATAAGGCGCCTTGGACATATATAGGTTGTATATTTTAAATGACTGTTTAATGTTTGAAAATATTGCCGGTCCAAGTTTTGTATTTACCTATTATGTTGCATGAACTCCACAAAGGGCGAATACAAAACTTGGAACGGGAATATTTTCAAAAACTGCACAGTCATTAAAAATACACCCTGTAGTGCTTGACTCATAGACCAATCGGCACGCGGTGGATGACGTGGTCAGCATCACGCATGTTGCCTTCACTTCCCAAGGCATTTCCTGACACCCATTTTACGCTGGGCCGATCTTGGAGCTCAGGTCAGGTTGAAAAAATGTGAATTCGCCTCGCTGCGGATCAAACCCATGACCACCAGAGCGGCAGGCAGCCGTCTAGCTACTACGCCACCGTGGCTTCCCAGGTGGAACATACGTAAACAGACATTTGAAGCGAAAACTTTAGTGTAGAGGGAAGGTGAAGATATCGCCCTAAGTTATAAAATCCTTAGCTGTGTTGTGGTTTGAACCCTTGCACATTTCTACATTGTGCGTTTATGAATCTTGTGATAAACGGCCGTGGATCTTGAAGTTTTCTCCTGTTGTGTCTTAATATGGGTCGTATTACAGTACGTATTGTTTTAAACAAATAGATGTCGACTTTGGCTTTAGTGTAGAGAGGGTGCAAACATTGACTAGCTTTTTAACTGTTTATTTCGTTGATTTATAATTTTTTTTTTAAATGAGAGAGAGAGAGAGAGAGAGAGAGAGAGAGAGAGAGAGAGAGAGAGAGAGAGAGAGAGAGAGAGAGAAAAGAAAGAGAGATAGAGAGAGAGAGGGGGGGGGGGGGGAACTTGTGATAACTTCTGTAGCCAGGTATTTCTTCCGGCTATCCAGGTAAATCTACACAATGTAGTACATAACACTTCTTTCCTGTACTGTAGTAAGTGATATTTTTATTGTGTTTCGCATCAACAGCACAACAGCTTTGTCCTAATTATGCTTACTGATAACAGTTTGATATTTTATGCATAAAACTTACGTGAACATAAAATGTAGGTAAATCGTATATCTTCTTGTTCTTCATCATTCCTCATTTGAGGGGAAATGCTCAACACCTAGTTTTGCACCCGTGGGGTCATTGTGTCCAAATTCAGCATGCATTTATATACAGAAGTGTTCGGTACAATTGTCTCGGAACAGTCATAACAATTGATGGGAGATGACTTGAAGAGATTAGAACAAGAATCGCCATGGCGAAGGTAGCTTCTTGCAAGATGGAAAGCATACTGACCAATAAAAAGGTGTCATTTGCAACGAGAAAAATAGTGTTGAGGTGATGTGTGCTGCCAAATCGCCCGCAGCTTGTTTCGAACGCGATATGCGAGATGATGAACTGCGCCTGTAACGCCTTCACCACGTAATTCCAATAACAATGGTAGCTGTTACAATTTGATTATGTATCCGTCTGTTCTGACAAGGTGTACTACTGAGTGTCGGCTAGATGCCCTGGTCACTCCCTGCCGCACATTTCTCTCGAGACTATGATGGCGTATCTGTTCTTCTACACTGTACACGTGTACACGGGGGCTCTGACCACATTTTCCTTATCCCGCACGAGAACCATATAAAGTTGCGACAAAGGTCGCATTATCATCATGTGCCATGCCAATAAGTGTGGGCGGTCATGTTTCGCCATCTCAATCGATCACCAGAATCGTGGATCAGCTCAGCGTTCTTGTCTAGACCATCAGAGAGCACACTAAACAATAAATACATTGAAAGCCAGAGTTTCCATACCGGGGTTGGAACTTGCCGCCTCACTTTCACGACAGCGGTTCCCTGAAAGACACTTGTATTTCGACGCTCGGTCGACTAGACACACGTGATGTGCAACTATCTCTAGAGCACTGAACGCCATCTTCTGACAACACGGAAACGTGGCGCTGCTTTGAAACAGTGTACAGTGTACATCCCACGATTAGTGCAGGTAAATGACAGTCATTGGGTAATACGAGATCTACTGCACACGTGCACACCTCTTGTGTAGCCTCACTGTCAGCTTCTTTTTCTTCGTTCAACAGAAATGTTTGTTTTGGAAATAATTGCGTTGTGCCTGTTTACAACAGAGTTGCGATATTTGCACCTTTCGGTCTACACATCCGGCTTCTTCGGGCGTTTGTTGACCAGTTAACCTTCCCGGGAAAAAAAAAAAACAACATACATGCAAGATTTGTGGCCGCTCACTACGTTAGTTTTCATATGGTTCTGCCATAATGTGCAATACGCTGAAATATCAGTTGTTGGGGAATCTTTGGGGCCGTTGAAATAACATGAGAAATAAATCCACACGTATTGATATGCACTCATAGAAGGTTACTAAAAAAATGTATAGATTAGAGAGCATTTCTTAAAGTTCCTGCTGTGTGGCGTTGGTGATCATGTCAATCCATAACCTTGTGTGAGCCTCTTGTGCTGCGAGTGATTTCTGGTACCGACGTTCCTCCATGCTATGATCTCAAACTGCCCAGCATCTTCTCTCTTGGTCTCCCCCGTCCTATATTTCTCCTCCAGCCTCCCCGTTGTGACGACACACTCCGCATTTCTTCTTCTTATAACACGCCTAAAGAGTGTGGACTGTTCTGATGCGAGCAGCCAGTTCTCTTTGTGAGTTAACTTCTTTCATGATATCTTCATTGGTATTTCTATCCGTCAATGGTGTTGTGATAATTCTTCTATAAAACTATATCTCCGCAGCTGCTAATTTTCCGTGATTCGCTTTCGTAATCAGGATTGGCTCAGTGTAGCTCTTATAAACTCTGTTCCCCACGTCGATTGAGAAAGATAAATTGCAGAGAATATTTTTCTTTTTGCGAGAGCACATTAGACAGTCTATAAATTGAAAGCCACTGAAGTTATAACATGCCGCCTCACATTCACAACAGCGGCTCGCTGAAGGAACAAGTATATTTGGACGCTCGGTCGACTATACAGGCGTGGTGTGCAAACATCTCTAGTCTAGAGCATTGAACGAGATCTTCTGACAACACGGAAACGTGGCGCTGCTTTGAAACAGTGCACACCCCACGATTAGTTCTGTTAAATAACAGTCATTGGATAATACGAGATGTACTGCACACGTGTACACCTGTTGTGTAGCTTCACTGTCAGCTGTGTTGATACACTTCGCAGAAGCAGCCGACAGGATATAGAGCTGCACTTGTTTGTTTGACATTTCCACTGGTCGTGGATTCAGGAGGCGTACTGGTTGTTGTGTTTGTAGCCGATGTTTCTTCCGTTGTTGCAGAGCTGTCTGTTTTGAGTGTCACGATTTATTTTGTGTTTAATTTATGCCTTCGGAAATAATGTATGTATGGCACGGTGATTTTCAAGAGTACATGTCAAACGTAGTCTGATGTGTGCATGTCATTTTGATATTTAGTTATTAAAATGTTATTCATAGTATGTTCTTGGGAGGTCAGCGGGGCCTAATGGATAATAGCGACCTTTCTTAAACTTCCCGTGTGCTGATGCCGAGACAGCGAGTTCATACCCCACGCTGATCAGTTGGTCTAAAATGTCGACTTCTCGTCCTTGCCTTGGAGACGTAAATTCCTCAGAAGTCGAAGTAGTTTCGCCTGATGGCGAGGGACACTGGTAATTGAAAAAATTAATCCACACGCAAACAGTACAGTACACTAGAAGTAGTAGCACCTGTATGGACTGCGTTTGAGTTCAAAGCGAGCGAACGCACGCGCGCGCACACACACACACACTCTCTCTCTCTCTCTCTCTCTCTCTCTCTCTCTCTCACACACACACACACAAAACTACGTCCGTAGTTTCTCTGTTATATCTGCGCCTTGAAGTTGTAGAGGTGCTTGAGGGCTCCGGTAACGACGACTGGCGACGTCTCCCCTGTCAGACAGGTCTGGAATCTGGATGGTAACCAGACTAAGTTAGACACAAACCGGCTGCCTTGTACGTAGACTGGGGACAGTCAAAGACTAGGGAAAACCCTATGCTTGTGGATATTGGATATATGAAATCACAGGCTTGACGAAACGGTGGAAGTTAATTCGCTTAATGATGACGTGTGTTAGTAACAAAGAGTTTATGCCGGGCGTGGTTGAGTGGTCTCAAGGTATGGTGTCCGCCTCGAGTGCTGGAGGTCCCGGGTTCAAGTCCCGGTGAGGGCCAGGATTTTATTCTCGTGGATTTCTAGTCACAAAATTTCCCCTGGTCTCTGGGTAGTGAGATCGGACGCCCGCATGCATTATTGCGCACGTAATAAAATCCATTGGCAGTTGGAAATCGAAAAAGAGTAGCCTAACTGCGCTGCCCGGGCAAAATTTCGAGTTAAAAATTTACCCAAAGTATTTTCAGTATCCTCGCCGGTGCCATGGAGTTATTGCACTGCGCTGAAATTCTCCGGACTCAGGCTTGAGTTAGGAGTAGAACGGAGCTCTTATAGGTTACACCCGTGTGCCGTGATGTTGATCCGTCGACTAAACAAAACTAAACTTATTTCAGGCGTGTTTATGTGTCCGTAGTGGGGATGTTAGCAACGATACTGTTGCTTTTCTAGGCCAGTCACTGCAGCCGTCATACTGAATTTACATGACTTTTTTAAATCCATGTGATGGATATAAATAATGGTCGATCAGATGTGCGCTACACAAACATAAACTGAGTGCTGTATACGATTCTATTAAAGACACTATAAACAAACATAAATTCGGTGCTATACAAGATTATATCAAATGAACCCTACACAAACATAAACTCAGTACTGTATACGATTCTAACTTAGGTGCACTACACAAACATACACTCCGTGCTGTATAAGATTTTATCAAATGTACGCTACACATATGTAAATTCAGAGTTGTATAAGATTCAAACTAATGTGCGCCACGGAAAGATACACTCAGTTTTGTAGAAGATTCTATCAAATGTGCGCTACACAAACATAAACTCAGTGCTGTATAAAATTCTATCATAGATGCGCTACTTAAAAATAGTTGCTTAAAAGTCGACAGGGTCTTCTTCATTGGAGCAGGTGTTTATTCCATAAGGCTCAGTCTCTTTCCGCAGCGCGAAAAGTGTCGCACAAAGCACGAACTTCGTAGCTCCAGCGACGACCCTCAGGAGTCTCAGGGAAAAAATGCACTCGTGAACCGAAAGGACGCGGTCGAGAATCGAACCCACAACATTCGGAGCCCCGGTCATACGGAAAGACTGTTAAGACTTAAGACTTTTAAGGTGCGCTACACAATAATAAACGCAATGCAACAAAAGATTCTATCATAAGTGCGCTACACAAACATAAACTCAGTGCTGTATAAAATTCATTCATAGGCGCGCTGTTTTTTTTTTTTTTGGTTTTTGTTCGCATATCCTTTACAGGACATTGCTGTCAACACCAGCATCTTTCAGCTGATTGTTGATTTCTTGGTAAGATTACGCTCAGTAGTTTGCCTTTTCTTTATGAGCGACCCGCTCACATACCCCGTAAGTTACCGACACGGAGAGAACCCTACCGATTCTTGCGCATGTCACGTTTCTCACGAGAGTATACGGGATTACGGAGTAAGTCGTGTAACCCCTAGACCAGGGTGACCGACAATTGACGCGCTACACAAACATAACCTCAGTGCTGTATAAAATTCGTTCAGAGTGCGCTACACAAACATAAACGCATAGCTGTGTAAGATCCTATCAAGAAACGCAGTGCAGTATAAGACTCTAAGGCGCGCTACACAAACATAAACTCAGTGCTGTATAAAATGCGTTCAGAGGTGCGCAACACAAACATAAGCTATGGTCCAGGCGCGTACGCATAGCTGTGTAAGATTCTATCAAGAAACGCAGTGCAGTATAAGACTCTAAGTGCGCTACACAATCATGTTTGCATGTTTGTGATGTCTGCGCGATTTTAAGTTTGCCATTACTTTCTGAACGACCGACGCTCATACAATTGCCTAAATCAGCGCAAAGCGGTCTGCTTTCAAATTTCCTCGACTTCGCATCAGGTGTGTCGGAATTGTGAAACTCCCTCACTACCCACACAACACGGACGCCGACGTGTATTTATGTATACAATGTATTATCCTGCATTATTCAAGTGTAGACACAAACAAGTTGTTTAGATGTCCCATTATAGATTCCGAGGGAAGGACAATGAAGACATAATGCAGCTGTTCCCGTGTCTCCACGTATAATGTCACCGACGGAGGTACACAGTCAGTGGCGTAAACAACCCTCTAACACGCCTCAATGCGTGTTGGGCATATGGTCATAGACGCATATTTTAATTTAAATATTGAGCACAACCCACAACTGGCAACGCTGATCGTATTCTGGTACGAAGCTAAGGCCTTGTCCACGTTAATTTGGAAGCACTGGACTCGAGTTTCGCTTTCGTTTGAGCTCGTCAGTAGTGCATATCCTTGAACGGACCTGGAAACACACCCCGGATCACTGGCATGTGACGCGGGTGTGTAACCAATGACCAGTCTGCACTCGTGGCTGATGTGGTCAGTGTCACGCCGGCCGCCCTCACCTCCCAAGACATTTCTAGGTACCCGTTGTAGACTGGGTCGACTTCGTAGTCCAGGCCAGTTTTAGACATCGGCCTTTATGCGGATTCTTCTTCTTCTTCTTCTTCTTCTTCTTCTTCTTCTTCTTCTTCTTCTTCTTCTTCTTCTTCTTCTTCTTCTTCTTCTGCTGCTGCTGCTGCTGCTGCTGCTGCTGCTGCTGCTGCTGCTGCTGCTTCTTCTTCTTCTTCTTCTTCTTCTTCTTCTTCTTCTTCTTCTTCTTCTTCTTCTTCTTCTTCTTCTTCTTCTTCTTCTTCTTCTTCTGCGTTCATCCGTAGTTTTTTTTTCTTTTCCGGACGTGATTGCGTTGTGCCTGTTTACAACAGAGCTGCGTTCTTGCGCCGTTAGGCCGACACATCCGACTTCTCCGAGCATTTGTTGACCGGGTTAACCTTCCCGGGGCTATGCGGATTTGAACTTATGACGACCGGGTCGGCAGACGAGGATTAACTCGATTCTTACCTAAAGATATGTTCCGTGGCGAAGGGGTGTCGGGTTTTAATTCAAGCCAAAAATGTCTGTGTAGCGCACCTTGGAGTCTCACACAGCACTGCGTTTCTTGGTAGAATCTTACAGAGCTATGCGTTTATGTTTGTGTCGGCGTCCGTGTTTTGTGGGTAGTGAATGGGGTTTCACAATTCCGACATACCTGGTTCGAAGTCAGCCGCTTTGCGCAATTTGTAATCCCGCATACTGCGTTCGAAACACAGCAGCGGGCGATCTGGCAGCAGACCGCCTTGCGTTGGGTTCCATACAATGGCGTGGGTGCCAGTCTTTCAGAAAGCAATGTTAAACTGCTGAATGTAAACTTGCCAAGAAATCACAAACAGCCCAAAAAAAAAAAAAAATGCTAGGGTTGATGCGACGACCTGTAAAAGATATGCAATTAACTTTAAACCTAAAGAAGGGATATTACTTATTCTGCCGTAAACTACCAAGAGCTATCGCTACCGAGCTACTGAGAGTCTCCGTGGCGAAGTGATCAAGCCGTTCTCGGGCTCCGAAGGTTGTGGGTTCGATTCCGGGCCGCGTCCTTTGGTTCACGAGTGAAATTTTTCGGAGACTCCTGTGGTCGTCGCTAGAGCTACGGAGTTTGTGTTTTGTGTGACGCTTTCCGCGCTGCAGAAAGAGGCCGAGCCATATGGGATAAAACCCGATGCAATAAAGTCGACCCTGACGACTTTTAAGCGACTTTTAAAAAAAAAGGCTATCACAGTTTTATTGTTACAAAATATCACACCGCACTGTAATTGTATAGAAATCCCACTTGCGTGTGTAACTAGCCGTGGGAAGTGTTATCTCTCTATTCACCGGTTCCTGGTTGCTTTATGTCGGGTGTAATTCTTCGACACACAAACCGGATTGTAGGTCACAGTTCTCTGCTGCCACGTCTATTGACCAGCGGTGGCAATCTGCGTATACAAACTCCAGCGAGTGTTGAGCATATACCCCGCTAACTTTTATTGAATTAAAACCCGACACCCCAATTTGTGCCCCAGGCTTCGGGCGGAGGAGCACAGTTGGAAGGGTCCAAGACTTATCCTGGTGCGAGGAGATTCAACCTAAAGACTAAATGAAGTGGCAGAACAGACCAGGTCCTAAGAAATGGTCGGCAACTGGTCTAGGATCGAAGCTCAAACAGGCCGACAGCTAGAGCATTGCTTTGCTGATCCTAAAGCTTCTGCAGCTTGTCTTGTTCTAGATGTATTGGTGTTACTGTTCCTCTGGAGTAAACTAGGTATACAGAGAGAGGGAACTGGTGGTTTCTGCAATTCAGCCCAGGGTTTGTGATGTAGAGTACCGCGACAGGTTGTAGATATTCAAAACTGTTACAGGTCTCATCTTAGCCAGATGTAGGTCATAGGAATGCATCACATCCTGATTAAATACAGTAGCGAAATCAATACAGCAGACACATGTATATATCTTAGTGCCAGCTGTTTGGAATGGTAATCGTTAGCACTAATAGACGTTCGTAAACAACGGGAATAATATTCTGTGCTTAAGTGTAGTTTTCAGCGAAAGATTTCTCACACTGATGTATTTATGCTCCCCACACCCCTTCCAAACTATCATTACTACGTTTGTTTGCTATTGTTAAATTCCACTGGAATAATTTTCAAAGTAAAGGTCTCGTGTCTTGGCTGGAGCCACGCAGTGTGCAAACTGCGATCGTTCTTGTCTGTTATATGTTTATAATTGATGTCTTACCGAGCAATGGAGCTGGCCGTTCAAATTTGTGAGAGTTGCAGTAGTTCGACCAGCCATTCCCTGTCTGTGATAGTGTTTAATAGAGAAGTGTGTCCACGTTAAGGTGTGTGGTTCATTTTATTTCGTGAAGGGTGGTATGTGATTGATTTTATTCCATGAAGAATTTTCCCCATTGTGGTATGTGTTTGATTTTATTCATTGAAAGATTGTCCCAACTGTGGTATGTGATAGATTTTATTCCATGAAGGATTTTCCGCACTGTGGCATGTGATTGAGTTTATTCCATGAAAGATTGTCCACATTTTGGTATGTATTTGAATTTATTCCATGAAGGATTGTCTCCACTGTGGTATATGATTGATTTTATTCCATGACGGATGGTCCACACTGTGGTATGTGATTGATTTTATTCCTTGAAGGATAGACCACACTGTGGTATGTGATTGATTTTATTCCTTGAAGGATAGACCACACTGTGGTATATGATTGATTTTATTCCATGACGGATGGTCCACACTGTGGTATGTGATTGATTTTATTCCATGAAGGATAGACCACACTGTGGTATGTGATTGATTTTATTCCATGAAGGATAGACCACACTGTGGTATGTGATTGATTTTATTCCTTGAAGGATTGTCCACACTGTGGTATGTGATTGATTTTATTCCATGAAGGATAGACCACACTGTGGTATGTGATTGATTTGATTCTATGAATTGTGGTCCACACTGTGGTATGTGATTGATTTTATTCCTTGAAGGATTGTCCACAATGTGGTATATGATTGATTTTATTCCATGAAGGATGGTCCACACTGTGATATGTGATTGATTTTATTCCACGAAGGATTGTCCACACTGTGGTATGTGATTGATTTTATTCTATGAATGGTGGTCCTCACTGTGGTATGTGATTGATTTTATTCCTTGAAGGATTGTCCACAATGTGGTATATGATTGATTTTATTCCATGACGGATGGTCCACACTGTGGTATGTGATTGATTTTATTCCACGAAGGATTGTCCACACTGTGGTATGTGATTGATTTTATTCTATGAATGGTGGTCCACACTGTGGTATGTGATTGATTTTATTCCATGACGGATAGACCACACTGTGGTATGTGATTGATTTTATTCCACGAAGGATTGTTCAAACTGTGGTATGTGATTGATTTTATTCTATGAATGGTGGTCCACACTGTGGTATGTGATTGATTTTATTCCATGACGGATAGACCACACTGTGGTATGTGATTGATTTTATTCTATGAATGGTGGTCCACACTGCAGTATGTGATTGATTTTATTCCTTAAAGGATTTCCACAATTTGGTATGTGATTGATTTTATTCTATGAAGGATGGTCCACACTGTGGTATGTGATTGATTTTATTCCATGAAGGATGGTCCACAATGTGATATGTGATTGATTTTATTCCATTAAGGATGGTCCACACTGTGATATGTGATTGATTTTATTCCACGAAGGATTGTCCACACTGTGGTATGTGATTGATTTTATTCTATGAATGGTGGTCCACCTGTGGTATGTGATTGATTTTATTCCTTGAAGGATTGTCACAATGTGGTATGTGATTGATTTTATTCTATGAAGGATGGTCCACACTGTGGTATGTGATTGATTTTATTCCGTGAAAAATTGTCCACACTGCAGTATGTGATTGATTGCATTGCATGAGGGTTGTCAACTAGGCGGTATGTGATTGATTTTTATTTTGTGAATAATTGTCCACGCTGAAGTGTGATCGACGATATTCAGTAAAGAATATCTCCTTGCATTCTAACTAAATGACCGAACCATTTAATTCTGTTGTGTTCTGTAAAGTCAATAATAGGTGTTATCCGCACACTTGTCCTTACTTTCTCACCCAAAATGTCTCTCTCTCTCTCTCTCTCTCTCTCTCTCTCTCTCTCTCTCTCTCTCTCTCTCTCTCTCTCTCTCTCTCTCTCTCTCTCTCTCTCTCTCTCTCTCTCTCTCTTTTCGTGTATTTCTACTTGCATTTCTTATGCATCTCATCTCATATGATGTGATTTTACGCTTGTGTGTTTCTAGGATTGTCCATGTCTAACAATTAGTAACGCAGCGTTGGGACGAATAAAGCGTCTCTCAGCTTCCTATTTTGCATGCATCTGTATTGTACGATATCGCTTAATCTGCATCTTTCCATTCTTCTATTCTTTACCCCACTTTCAGATATCTTCTTGCCTCCAGTATTCTATGAGAATCAGCCCATACCTACACACTTATTAACCCTATTACACAGATCTTTTCCCCGAGGGTGTCCATTTCCTTGTCTAAAACGCTTCCATTTGTGATCGTTGCAGCTTGGCTGAGAAAAACATCCCAACTAAATGCTGCTTGTTACGTGCTCATTATTCCGCCCCCTACAAATGTCACTGATATTTTCAGACGATCGCTCGTGATGCATGAAACCAGAGATCCAATAGATATTAGGCAGGCGTCAGCCAATGATGCATCGACGGTGAAACCCATAGATTCCCTGTAGGTGTAGATTGTGTTTAGAATGCCGTTAGGCTATTATTCCACACTCTCCGTTTTATGTTTTATCATTATGTTGATGATACAGGCGCTTGAAATGTCGCCTTAATAGATAATTTCCTAATCGTTGTCTGGATCGGCGGTTCTTAAACGTGTTTAAATTGTAGCTTATTTGGCACTAGGGATCCAGGTGGCATAGTGGTTAGACGCTCGCCTGTCGGCCCGGTGGTCGTGGATTCGAATTCGCATTGAGGCGGATTTTAAAAAAAAGATTAGACTGGGGTTTCGGTTCAAAGCAAAGTAAAATAAGTACAAAGTACAAGTCTTAGAACACCAGGCGTGAAATTCACCACGTCATCCCTAGAGTGCTGGCGGGTCTCTAAACATATGGAGCTAGAACCGTATGCCCAAAACAATGTAAGCCGTTTTAGCGGTCCTTTAGTTTTTTATTTTTGTTTTTTGTTTTGGTTAGTTTTACAACGTCAGAGTCACAACTATTTAAAACAAATTCAGAGCCACAACTATATAGCACATCATCAGTCACAGACAGCTGTGTAACATAAAATCAGAATCACATCTATGTAACACAAGATCAGAGTTACAGTCATGTAACACAACATCAGAGTCACAGCGTAACACAACATCAGTCACTCACAAATATGTAAAACAACATTAAAAAATAACAACTACGTAATACACAACAGAGTCACAGCTATGTAAAACACATCAGAGTCATAACTACTTGACACACATCAGAGTCACAGCTATGTAAAACACATCAGAGTCATAACTACTTTGACACACATCAAAGTCACAGCTATGTAAAACACATCAGAGTCACAACTACTTGACACACATCAAAGTCACAGCTATGTAAAACACATCAGAGTCATAACTACTTGACACACATCAAAGTCACAGCTATGTAAAACACATCAGAGTCATAACTACTTGACACACATCAGAGTCACAGCTATGTAAAACACATCAGAGTCATAACTACTTGACACACATCAGAGTCACAGCTATGTAAAACACATCAGAGTCATAACTACTTTGACACACATCAAAGTCACAGCTATGTAAAACACATCAGAGTCACAACTACTTGACACACATCAAAGTCACAGCTATGTAAAACACATCAGAGTCACAACTACTTGACACACATCAGAGTCACAGCTATGTAAAACACATCAGAGTCATAACTACTTGACACACATCAGAGTCACAGCTATGTAAAACACATCAGAGTCATAACTACTTTGACACACATCAAAGTCACAGCTATGTAAAACACATCAGAGTCATAACTACTTGACACACATCAAAGTCACAGCTATGTAAAACACATCAGAGTCATAACTACTTGACACACATCAGAGTCACAGCTATGTAAAACACATCAGAGTCACAACTACTTTGACACACATTAGAGTCACAACCATGTAATATAATTGCATACATCTCTTGTGCGGAGTCTGTCAACATTTAATCAGACAAGAGTGAATGACTACCTCGTCTTCGATCTCTTACCCTGATCTGTCGACGTTTAATCAAGCAGTAGTGAATGATTGCTGAGTCGATGGCACTGTTAATTTCAAGCAAATAGTCAATATACCATTATGGATTTCGTCAAACATTTCTTGGATTTTGTGGTTTGCACGAAGTCGCAGCGGAAGAAATGGCAGTGTAAAAACTCAATGAAGAGAATGCCAAGACGAAACAGTCAAAATGTCTAAATGAAGTCCGTGGTTTCAGAAGTCTGGAGATTTGGGTTATCGTTAGGGAAAAACAAATATGCAGAAAAATAGGTTTAAAAAGCGAGAGGGTCGACTTCATTGCATCGGATTTGTTCCCAGGTGGTTCGGTCTCTGTCCGCAGGGTGGACCGCCGAAGTGTTGCACACAGCACTAGCTCCGTAGCTCCAGCGATGAACCGCAGGAGTCTCCGAAAACAATTGCACTTGTGGACAAAACGACGTAGGCTGGAATCGAACCCCCACCCTTCGGAGCGCGAGGCAGGAGGCGTAACCACTTCCCCCGAAGACTGCCATCTGCAGAGCATGGGATCGGTGGCTAATGATACAGGTGGCAAATTATAAAGGTAGCTAATTGCAAAGGTGGCTAATTATAGAGGTGGCTAATCATAAAGGTTGCTAATCATAAAGGTGGCTAATTATAAAGGTGGCTGATATAAAGGTAGCTAATTGCAAAGGTGGCTAATAATAAAGGTGGCTAATTATAGAGGTGACATGATAAATGTGGGTGATGATAAATGTAGCTAATTGCAAAGGTGGCTAATTATAGAGGTAGCTAATCATAAAGGTGGCTAATTATAAAGGTGGCTGATGATAAATGTGGCTAATTGCAAAGGTGGCTAATCATACAGGTGGCTAATGATAAAGGTGGCCAATTATAAAGGTGGCTAATCATAAAGATAGCTAATTGCAAAAGTGGCTAATCATAAAGGTGGCTAACCATAAAGGTGGCTAATCATAAAGGTAACTAATTGCAAAGATGGCTAAACATAAAGGTGGCTAATGATAGAGGTGGCTAATCATAAAGTTGGCTAATGATAAAGGTGGCTAATGATAAAAGGTGGCTAATGATAAAAGGTGGCTATTTATAAAGGTGGCTAATTATAAATATGGTCAGTTATAACGGTGGCTTATTATAATGGTGGACACTATAATAGATAATGCCGTAATAATACAATCTGCTAACATACACTGGGTAATTTGAATAGAATCAGAAGGTGCCGGAGATCCACTGCAGCAACTGGCATCGTGGGAGCCGCGGTAACGTAATGTTTAGACTCTTCCCTGGCGGTTCGGTGGTTTGATTCCGCTTCTGGAATGTTTTACAAATTGGCCTGGACTCCCAGTCGATCCAGCCTAATATGGGCATCAATAAATGTCCTGGGAAGTAAAAGCGCCCGGTGGGATAAGGTCTTGTCACTTATTTTTAATTATAAAAATATTGTTTAGAACGCTTCTCGAGTCAGTCAGTGTCAGAAAGTGTGAGAAGGAGATTCTGCCATGTGATCCTTATTATCAAAGGGACTGCACAGTTTGAGAGTCACTGTTCTAACGGCATGTATATTTTACTGGCAGGCTGAGATAATGCAAGCAGCTTGCGGGCATGGGTTGACAGAGTGCGTGCACATCAACACTATGTTTGCCAACATAGGGATGGCAGTTTGTGAATACGTCACTTGTCACAATCAATCAGGCAGTATAATGGTAGTCACAGAGAAGTTACTGCCGAAAAGGTGCATGATCTAATCTCTACTTCTTTCTCCTACTTCTGTGAGCGTCATACAATACTTGTGAATTTGTTTAGGAACATTTATAGTATCAGCATGGGCAAAGTAGGGTTATGTGGGTTGTTGTGAGGAGGATGAAATGGTTAACGTAACACGGAAACAGGAGTAACAGCTAAACAGTGGGTACATAGGGTAATTGTGAGGGTGATGGAGTGGTTTAAGTAACACAGAAACAGGATTAACAGCTAAACAGTGGGTACATAGGGTAATTGTGAGGGGGTTGAAGTAATTAAAGTAGCACAGAAACAGGATTAACATCTAAACAGTGGGTACATAGGGTAATTGTGAGGGGGATGAAGTGGTTAAAGTAACACAGAAACAGGAGTAATAGCTAAACAGTGAGGGGTAATTGTGAGGGGGTTGAAGTGGTTAAAGTAGCACAGAAAGAGGAGTAATAGTTAAATAGTGGGTACGTAGGGTAATTGTGAGGGGGATGAAGTGGTAAAAGTAGCACAGAAACAGGATTAACAGCTGAATAGTGGGTACACAGGGTAATTGTGAGGGGGATGAAGTGGTTAAAATAGCACAGAAACAGGTTGTAACAGCTGAACAGTGGGTACATAGGGTAATTGTGAGGGGGATGAAGTGGGTAAAGTAGCACAGAAACAGGATTAACAGGTACACTGAGTAATTGTGAGGGGGATGAAAGGGTCCAGAAACCAATGGAAAACATGAAAGTAACACCTGGCCACACTTGCTGACATTGCCTGACTCCAAGGGTGTCTTCTAACTAATATTCTTATAATAATAACAATGTTGCATGTCTGTGTAGGACGTTGAGAAGAACCCT
The DNA here is from genome assembly GCA_014155875.1 of Cepaea nemoralis. Taxonomy (NCBI): domain Eukaryota; kingdom Metazoa; phylum Mollusca; class Gastropoda; order Stylommatophora; family Helicidae; genus Cepaea; species Cepaea nemoralis. The sequence continues at coordinate 51,033 of JACEFZ010019082.1, forward strand.
AGGTGGATTGTATAAGCAATTTTACGTTCAGGAGTTTGCCATTGTTCTGAACGAGAAGTCAACGGTTAAGTCCATCTGGTTGCAAGGAGGGGGGGGGGGGGGGGGTCAGTATGCTTGTTTACTGGTTCAGTGCCAAACAAAAAATAGGCTTTGACCAAACAATCAAATAAACAAGTATTATAATGTAAACTTCCATTCACTGAACATTGAAATTGCGGAAGGTACCACGAAACAAAATACATAACACGATAACCCTACGACGGTGATATGTCGTCTTTCTGATCAAATGGGAGGTCTATTTTTGGCGATATATTATCCTTTGTCATTGAATCGGTAAAAAATAAAACAAAAAACGTCTAATGCGTCAGGGCATTCATTGGGTTCAACGATGAAGACACGATTCATAGTATGTCATAATCTAAACTGCTGTTATGAATAGCCCGCTAGCATATTTTAAGCCTCAGACGTATCAAAGTCTTATCAGGAAGCAAGCCCTGAAGTGTTTTATCTTCGTTTCTTTCCAGCGAGAATTAATGTCAAGAGCTTGTTTGAACTTGTAAACGAAAACAAACTACACGGTTTTATGTCTACCCAGTTTTAAGAATTACTTGTTCTACGTTCCCACAATTTTACACCATTTTATCCATCTTCATTTTCATGCCTCATCGCTGTTTTCTTCAGTTTTCATTGCAGTTATTTTCAATACTGATTGAATATAATACCGAATTTGTGTACGTCTACCGACGATGGAGAGACGGTCTGTAAATAATATTGCAGTACAAGTGACATACTCAGGGTTTTGAGGTATTCCTAAATTAATCATAAAGGTTGGTGATAAAGTCACCGAATGGCACCTTTGGAAACTACCAAATATCATTGTTAGCCACCCTATATGGATTTATCAGAATGTAACATCTAAGTAAATGAAAGAAAACAATTCTGAAAGAAGTGAATCTGTATAATTATCTCGGAATAGTCTTAACATTTCATGAAAGATGTCTTGTAGAGATTAGAACAAGGATCGTCACGGCATAGATAACCTTTTGCAAGATGGGCACAACAAAATTATTCGTCCTTTGCAGAACATTGCGGTCAATCGCAGGTTGATATACTAGGCAATTTTATGTTTAGTGATTTGCCATTGCTTTGTGAACGAGAAGTCAACATATAAGTGGAACTTAATGCCGGACAAGCTTTAAATTGCAGTAAGAAAAAAGTGTTAAAGTGCTATAAAGAACTCATGCTGTTATATCATGGGAAACATGGACAATAAGCCCATATGCTGAGAAACGTCTAATATTAGTGGAAATCTTATTTCTAAGGAAAGTGCATATTTTTTTTTTAATGTTGCATATCCCTTACAGAACGTTGCAATCAACACCAGCATTTTTCAGCTGCTGTTGGTGTACTAGGTAAGTTTTACGTGGTCTGCTGCACAAATCGGTCGCTGCTGAGTTTCGAACGCCTG
>JACEFZ010019082.1:60000-224590 GCA_014155875.1 Cepaea nemoralis
ATTTGTTAGCCAAATGAGAAAAAGATTGACCAAGTAACGAAATTCCCCAACCAAACTTATGAAAAGTACGAAACGTTGTTAAGCAAGTATGAAAAGGTATCGACCAAACAGAGAAATATATCACCTAAACTTATAAAAAGTAAGAACATATGTTAACCAAATGGAAAATATCTTGGCCAAATAGGAAATATTGTTAGCCAAATAGAAAAAAATATTGACCACGTAACGATATATCTTGTCCACACTTATGAAAAGTAGGAAAATTTGTTAGCCAAACGGGGAAAATATTGTCCAAGTAACGAAATATCCCCCAACAAACTTAGGAAAAGTACGAAACTTTGTTAAGCAAGTATGAAAAGGTATCGATCAAGTAGAGAAATATATCACCCAAACTTATAAAAAGTAGGAACATATGTTAACCAAATGGAAAATACCTTGGCCAAATAGGAAAATTTGTTAGCCAAAGGGGGAAAATATTGTCCAAGTGACGAAATACCCCCCAACAAACTTATGAAAAGTACGAAACTTTGTTAAGCAAGTATGAAAAGGTATCGACCAAACAGAGAAATATATCACCTAAACTTATAAAAAGTAAGAACATATGTTAACCAAATGGAAAATATCTTGGCCAAATAGGAAATATTGTTAGCCAAATAGAAAAAAATATTGACCACGTAACGATATATCTTGTCCACACTTATGAAAAGTAGGAAAATTTGTTAGCCAAACGGGGAAAATATTGTCCAAGTAACGAAATACCCCCCAACAAACTTAGGAAAAGTACGAAACTTTGTTAAGCAAGTATGAAAAGGTATCGACCAAGTAGAGAAATATATCACCCAAACTTATAAAAAGTAGGAACATATGTTAACCACAGAGAAAATACCTTGGCCAAATAGGAAAATTTGTTAGCCAAAGGGGGAAAATATTGTCCAAGTGACGAAATACCCCCCAACAAACTTAGGAAAAGTACGAAACTTTGTTAAGCAAGTATGAAAAGGTATCGACCAAACAGAGAAATATATCACCTAAACTTATAAAAAGTAAGAACATATGTTAACCAAATGGAAAATATCTTGGCCAAATAGGAAAATTTGTTAGCCAAATGGGGAAAATATTGTCCAAGTATCGAAATATCCCCCATCAAACTTAGGAAAAGTACGAAACTTTGTTAAGCAAGTATGAAAAGGTATCGACCAAACAGAGAAATATATCACCTAAACTTATAAAAAGTAAGAACATATGTTAACCAAATGGAAAATATCTTGGCCAAATAGGAAAATTTGTTAGCCAAAGGGGGAAAATATTGTCCAAGTAACGAAATATCCCCCAACAAACTTAGGAAAAGTACGAAACTTTGTTAAGCAAGTATGAAAAGGTATCGACCAAACAGAGAAATATATCACCTAAACTTATAAAAAGTAGGAACATTTGTTAGACAAAGATGAAAAATATTGGTCAAGTAAAGAAATATCGCATCCAAACTTTTAAAATGTAGGAAACTTTATTAACCAAATGTGAAAAATATTGTCCAAGTAAAGACATGTTTCAACTAATCTTATAAATATGTCGTCCAAACTTATAAACATTAGGAAAATTTGTTAACCAAATGGGAAAAATATTGGTCAAGTGGAGAAATATCTCAACCATACTTATGAAAAGGAGGAAAATGTGTTAACCTATTGAGAAAATATCGCCCAAATGAAGAAAAATATTACACAAAACTTATAAAACTTAGGAAAATGTGTTAACCTAATGAGAAAAATATCGCCCAAGTAAAGAAAAAAGTTACACAAAACTTATAAAACTTAGGAAAATGTGTTAACCTAATGAGAAAAATAGTGAACAAGTAAAGAAAAACATACACCAAACTTCTGAAAAGTAAGAAAATTTGTTAACCAAATGGGAAAAATATTGGCCAAGTGGAGAAATATCTCAACCATACTTATGAAAAGGAGGAAAATGTGTTAACCTAATGAGAAAATATCGCCCAAGTGAAGAAAAAAGGTACACAAAACTTATAAAACTTAGGAAAATGTGTTAACCTAATGAAAAAATATCGCCCAATTGAAGAAAAAAAGTTACACAAAACTTATAAAACTTAGGAAAATGTGTTAACCTAATGAGAAAAATATTGACCAAGTAAAGAAAAACGTACACCAAACTTCTGAAAAGTAAGAAAAATTTGTTAACCAAAAGGGAAAAATATATGGGCTAAACTGAAATATGTTTACCGAAGTAAGAAAATGTGTTAACCAAATGGGGAAAAATGTTGGTCAAAACATGAAACATCTCGACCAAACTTATAAATATCTCGTGTAAACTTATAAAAATGTAGGAACAAATATTGCTTCTGTAGTTATGTCAAACGTGTCTTGAACTTTTATCTGAACAGACATTTCACAAGACATAATCATCAACGTCAACACTTTCCCGCTTTTACATTACCGAAAGCTTCAGCTTATCAGTCCAGAGTATCCACTAAAGAAGCACTTATGCATACTAATCACCCAGCTCTTCACACTCTTGGTTTTTTTCTTTTCTTTTCTAACACAAAGTGTCTCTGTCTTTCATAGATAGCTTCACAACTTTTCTATGTAGCACCACTAACAACTCCAAACCTTCGTTGCACATGAGCTCTAATGAAACATTCATAACAACATTTATGGCAATGCAATCTGTGGCTCCATCTGGGATAGTTTCAATATCATCTGAGTATTCGTCAGCAAAGATCCACTTCCCATGGCTGACATCTTCAACTTTCTATACCACGATGTCTGCTACACTAACCTTCCATTGGTCCATCTTTCAATAATACAAAGAGTGTTCTCGAAGTCTAGCTAACATAACATTGCTTACTTTGTCCACCTCTATCACAATTTGTCATTTCACAGCTGCAATAGCGGCAAGTCTGCAACCAACCAACAGTGTCTGTTATGAAGTCGACCTTTCTTAAAGCCACGTCTGCCTTACTGAGCTCTTGAATACCCTCTACCACAGCGTCTAACCGACTTTCAACGTTTCATACCAAATAACATTAACATTCTCTTTGATTACAGAACAGCTGATTTTCTGCTGACTAGGCAGATTTTCCAACCTCGTGGAGATAAATCATAGGCCCCATAACCTACTAGGCGCTATTCTAGACAACGAATATGGTCATCGACCAGCACCCCTAGGCAGAACTTGAAAAAAACAACAGAGCTTGGGTTATTGAGACGAATGAGTTGCATTCCTTGGACTACCAGAACGACATCAAACACAACAAACTCTTTCTTACTAACCCTAACCCTAAGTATACATCAACTAACCCTAACCCTAACCCTAACTATACAACAAACTCTTTCTTAAGAGACATAGATACACACCAGTGTTTGAAATGAAAAAGTTAAATTTATGTGATTACATTTTAATTAAAATTTAAAACTAATAAATCGCACTTTTATTGCGCGCTTCACTTAATATACAGATATAGGGTAAGTATAGGTATAAGTTAGGTATAGGACATATATCAAACTTACATCTTGCGCAATAAAAGTGCGATTTATTAGTTTTAAATTTTAATTAAAATGTAATCACATAAATTTAACTTTTTCATTTCAAACACTGGTGTGTATCTATGTCTCTTAAGAAAGAGTTTGTTGTATAGTTAGGGTTAGGGTTAGGGTTAGTTGATGTATACTTAGGGTTAGGGTTAGTAAGAAAGAGTTTGTTGTGTTTGATGTCGTTCTGGTAGTCCAAGGAATGCAACTCATTCGTCTCAATAACCCAAGCTCTGTTGTTTTTTCAAGTTCTGCCTAGGGGTGCTGGTCGATGACCATATTCGTTGTCTAGAATAGCGCCTAGTAGGTTATGGGGCCTATGATTTATCTCCACGAGGTTGGAAAATCTGCCTAGTCAGCAGAAAATCAGCTGTTCTGTAATCAAAGAGAATGTTAATGTTATTTGGTATGAAACGTTGAAAGTCGGTTAGACGCTGTGGTAGAGGGTATTCAAGAGCTCAGTAAGGCAGACGTGGCTTTAAGAAAGGTCGACTTCATAACAGACACTGTTGGTTGGTTGCAGACTTGCCGCTATTGCAGCTGTGAAATGACAAAGTGTGATAGAGGTGGACAAAGTAAGCAATGTTATGTTAGCTAGACTTCGAGAACACTCTTTGTATTGTTGAAAGCTGGACCAATGGAAGGTTAGTGTAGCAGACATCGTGGTATAGAAAGTTGAAGATGTCAGCCATGGGAAGTGGATCTTTGCTGACGAATACTCAGATGATATTGAAACTATCCCAGATGGAGCCACAGATTGCATTGCCATAAATGTTGTTATGAATGTTTCATTAGAGCTCATGTGCAAACGAAGGTTTGGAGTTGTTAGTGGTGCTACATAGAAAAGTTGTGAAGCTATCTATGAAAGACAGAGACACTTTGTGTTAGAAAAGAAAAGAAAAAAACCAAGAGTGTGAAGAGCTGGGTGATTAGTATGCATAAGTGCTTCTTTAGTGGATACTCTGGACTGATAAGCTGAAGCTTTCGGTAATGTAAAAGCGGGAAAGTGTTGACGTTGATGATTATGTCTTGTGAAATGTCTGTTCAGATAAAAGTTCAAGACACGTTTGACATAACTACAGAAGCAATATTTGTTCCTACTTTTTTTATTTTTATAAGTTTACACGAGATACTTATAAGGATGGTCGAGATGTTTCATGTTTTGACCAACATTTTCCCCCTTTGGTTAACACACTTTCTTAGTTCGGTCATCATATTTCATAGTTTAGCCCATATATTTTTCCCTTTTGGTTAACAAATATTCTTACTTTTCAGAAGTTTGGTGTACGTTTTTCTTTACTTGGTCAATATTTTTCTCATTAGGTTAACACATTTTCCTAAGTTTTATAAGTTTTGTGTAACTTTTTTCTTCACTTGGGCGATATTTTCTCATTAGGTTAACACATTTTCCTCCTTTTCATAAGTATGGTTGAGATATTTCTTCAATTGGGCGATATTTTTCCCATTTGGTTAACAAATTTTCTTACTTTTCAGAAGTTTGGTGTATGTTTTTCTTTACTTGGTCAATATTTTTCTCATTAGGTTAACACATTTTCCTAAGTTTTATAAGTTTTGTGTAACTTTTTTCTTCAATTGGGCGATATTTTTCTCATTAGGTTAACACATTTTCCTAAGTTTTATAAGTTTTGTGTAACTTGTTTCTTCACTTGGGCGATATTTTCTCATTAGGTTAACACATTTTCCTCCTTTTCATAAGTATGGTTGAGATATTTCTTCACTTGGGCGATATTTTTCCCATTTGGTTAACAAATTTTCTTACTTTTCATAAGTATGGTTGAGATATTTCTCCACTTGGCCAATATTTTTCCCATTTGGTTAACAAATTTTCTTACTTTTCAGAAGTTTGGTGTATGTTTTTCTTTACTTGTTCACTATTTTTCTCATTAGGTTAACACATTTTCCTAAGTTTTATAAGTTTTGTGTAACTTTTTTCTTTACTTGGGCGATATTTTTCTCATTAGATTAACACATTTTCCTAAGTTTTATAAGTTTTGTGTAATATTTTTCTTCATTTGGGCGATATTTTCTCAATAGGTTAACACATTTTCCTCCTTTTCATAAGTATGGTTGAGATATTTCTCCACTTGACCAATATTTTTCCCATTTGGTTAACAAATTTTCCTAAGTTTTATAAGTTTTGTGTAACTTTTTTCTTCAATTGGTCGATATTTTTCTCATTAGGTTAACACATTTTCCTAAGTTTTATAAGTTTTCTGTAACTTTTTTCTTCACTTGGGTGATATTTTTCTCATTAGGTTAACACATTTTCCTCCTTTTCATAAGTATGGTTGAGATATTTCTCCACTTGACCAATATTTTTCCCATTTGGTTAACAAATTTTCCTAAGTTTTATAAGTTTTGTGTAACTTTTTTCTTCAATTGGTCGATATTTTTCTCATTAGGTTAACACATTTTCCTAAGTTTTATAAGTTTTCTGTAACTTTTTTCTTCACTTGGGTGATATTTTTCTCATTAGGTTAACACATTTTCCTAAGTTTTATAAGTTTTGTGTAACTTTTTTCTTCACTTGGGCGATATTTTTTCTCATTAGGTTAACACATTTTCCTCCTTTCATAAGTATGGTTGAGATATTTCTCCACTTGGCCAATATTTTTCCCATTTGGTTAACACATTTTCCTAATGTTTATAAGTTTGGACGACATATTTATAAGATTAGTTGAAACATGTCTTTACTTGGACAATATTTTTCACATTTGGTTAATAAAGTTTCCTACATTTTAAAAGTTTGGATGCGATATTTCTTTACTTGACCAATATTTTTCATCTTTGGCTAACAAATGTTCCTACTTTAGTCGACATATTTTCCTACTTTTTGTAAGTTTGGTCGAGGTATTTGAAAACTTGGTCAATATTTTTTCCTAATTTGGGTAATACATTTTCTTATAAAGGTCGACATATTTATAAGTTTGTCCATCGTTCGCCTATTGTATAACTTCAGTCGACATATTTCTTGATTTTACTAGCATGTTTTCTTACTTGTTATAAATTCGGATGAGATATTTCTTTACTTGGTCAATATTTTTCATACTTGCTTAACAAAGTTTCGTACTTTTCCTAAGTTTGTTGGGGGGTATTTCGTTACTTGGACAATATTTTCCCCGTTTGGCTAACAAATTTTCCTACTTTTCATAAGTGTGGACAAGATATATCGTTACGTGGTCAATATTTTTTCTATTTGGCTAACAATATTTCCTATTTGGCCAAGATATTTTCCATTTGGTTAACATATGTTCTTACTTTTTATAAGTTTAGGTGATATATTTCTCTGTTTGGTCGATACCTTTTCATACTTGCTTAACAAAGTTTCGTACTTTTCATAAGTTTGTTGGGGGGTATTTCGTCACTTGGACAATATTTTCCCCCTTTGGCTAACAAATTTTCCTATTTGGCCAAGGTATTTTCCATTTGGTTAACATATGTTCCTACTTTTTATAAGTTTGGGTGATATATTTCTCTACTTGATCGATACCTTTTCATACTTGCTTAACAAAGTTTCGTACTTTTCCTAAGTTTGTTGGGGGATATTTCGTTACTTGGACAATATTTTCCCCGTTTGGCTAACAAATTTTCCTACTTTTCATAAGTGTGGACAAGATATATCGTTACGTGGTCAATATTTTTTTCTATTTGGCTAACAATATTTCCTATTTGGCCAAGATATTTTCCATTTGGTTAACATATGTTCTTACTTTTTATAAGTTTAGGTGATATATTTCTCTGTTTGGTCGATACCTTTTCATACTTGCTTAACAAAGTTTCGTACTTTTCATAAGTTTGGTTGGGGAATTTCGTTACTTGGTCAATCTTTTTTCTCATTTGGCTAACAAATTTTCCTATTTGGCCAAGGTATTTCCCCTTTGGTTAACATATGTTCCTACTTTTTATAAGTTTGGGTGATATATTTCTGTTTGGTCGATACATTTTCATACTTGCTTAACAACGTTTCGTACTTTTCATAAGTTTGGTTTGGGTATTTCGTTACTTGGTCAATCTTTTTTCTCATTTGACTAACAAATTTCCCTACTTTTCATAAGTGTGGACAAGATATATCATTACGTGGTCAATCTTTTTTTTCTATTTGGCTAACAAATTTTCCTATTTGGCTAAGATATTTTCCATTTGGTTAACATATGTTCCTACTTTTTATAATTTTGGGTGATATATTTCTCTATTTGACCAATAATTTTAATATTTTGTCTAACATATTTTCTTATTTGACGGTTGAAGTGGTACATAGAACGTGTATTTTTGTCTGGTTGTGAAGTGTGGCACTGAGCAGGTACAAAGATGTAAAGACACTATGGACACATAGAAAGGAAATGAAAGTGTGGCTATCTAATTTGATACGTGATAACGGCGGACATGTGACCTGTCATGTTACGTGCATTGCCTAAGGTTGAATCGGGGCAGTTTGTTGTGTTGATGCTCGGGTGTCCTTTGGTGTAACCGGATAACACTAGGACTACACGGTTATAGAAAAGAGAGAGAGAAGGGGGTGACCATTTTACCCTTCGGATGCAGTGGTGATGATGCAGTGTATTCACTCCTATACACAGTGATCATCATACGTTAGGTTCCCTGACTCGACAACCGATAGGACACCCTTTTTCTATAGTTTCCCTCGTAACCATGTGTCTCAGATGTCCCATTACCCCTGTGACCGGATGTGACACCATATTTGACCAGTTTTAGTGAATGAGACGTAGTTTGGTTGTAGCAATTACCCATGTGTGATAGGGTGCAACGCCATCTTTGACCAGATGTAACTATTGTCCATGTGTGTTGACTGTACCACTAGGTGCTATTGATCAATACAAAATCAGTGCTCGAGGCGATTCTGTCAGGGAAATTGCCGCTAGTAAGGACATTACTTTCTAAACTTAGCAGTCGGCATAACGTCTTGATCATTTCATCGATCACTTTAACCATCATCATGTCACTACACATACCATACCCTACAATTTAAGTGATCCTTCGACCACTTGATCAATACTTCACCAGTACTTGACCACTATTTGACTATGTCCTTACTTTCTAAACTTAGCAGTTTAATCATCACTTTTCTCACTTGACCACTGCTTGACCACTAATTTACCACCGTTTAATCATCACCATATCCATTACAACCACTTTCCCCTAAAATTTCCTCAGTTGACTACTTGACCCCTATTTGATCACTGGTTAACTATATCCGCTGCAATCAATATTATCGGCCATTTTTACTTTTTAAGGTTTTCATTTGTAACCCTGTGATGATAGTGTATAGGCCACTACGACACTCTACAAAGCACTACTAGCCGCTACCCACCCCTTACCAACGAATTTCACTAAGCTATATCCGCTGCAATCAATATTATCTTCCATTTTTACTTTTTAAGGTTTTCATTTGTAACCCTGTGATGATAGTGTATAGGCCACTACGACACTCTACAAAGCACTACTAGCCGCTACCCACCCCTTAATAAATTTAAGTAAGCTATATCCGCTGCAATCAATATTATCGGCCATTTTTACTTTTTAAGGTTTTCATTTGTAACCCTGTGATGATAGTGTATAGGCCACTACGACACTCTACAAAGCACTACTAGCCGCTACCCACCCCATACCAACGAATTTCACTAAGCTATATCCGCTGCAATCAATATTATCGGCCATTTTTACTTTTTAAGGTTTTCATTCGTAACCCTGTGATGATAGTGTTTAAACCCGAACCACCTAGCGTCACCCCACTCGCCCACCCCTCTCCACCACCCCGCACCCCGTCGTTATTTATTTTTATTTTTTATTTATTTTATTTTATTTTTTAATAATTAGTTAAAATTTTTATACTCCCACTCAATAATTATCTGCCCTTAGAAACATAAAATCTTAGAATTATCGCCCTTAGATATGACCTAGATACCACCCCTTACCCCACCCAACTACATGACCGAGGAGGAGTGAAAATCAGCCGAGGTCAAGGTCAAATGGTGGAGGCTCCACCAAATGATAACCGATTTGCACATTTATAACTACTCACGCCCGAAAAGGTTTCTATTTTATATTTCATTTAGTCGGGGCGGTTGTGACAATAAGATCAGGAAAATGTTTATCACCTCTTAGGGATGTGATGACCAGTGTGATACAAATGTGTGTATTATCCCCACGCTTATACATTACAGTATTTATACAGGTAATATTTTCAAGCAGACAAGGAATAGATAGACCAGGACTCATTATTTAAGTAAAATCAGTTAAAAGCATAAGAGACGCAGACAGTTCAGTTGTTTTGGCTGAAACAAAGCAGAGTCATTAGAATTAATAAATCAAGAACAGACAGAAAATCTAATGAGCAAGTCCTACAAGAAGCAAATGAACACCAACTGATTAGAGAAATTAAACGTAGTCAGTCAACATTGGTTTGACATGTTATGTGAGGAAATAAATTGGAGATCTTGGTGACAACTGGCAAGATTGAGGGGAAAAGCCTTGCTTGACAGAGTTCTGCCATTTTTTCCTTTGGTCACTGACATCTTGAAGTAGAATTTCTAGATTCAACAGTGCGTCATATTTGTTCTTTACCTCTACGTTGAATTTATCTTTTATCCCCTCCCTCTTCAGTGCCCGTAGATCACATTGTTTTGTTTCTTTGTGTATATTTGGCCTTCTTTAATTTTACATGTGTATTGATTATGACTAATGTATAGTCGCTGTAGCAATCAACATTTGATATTGTTTTTGAGACTTTAGACCATTTCGACATCTTCTGTTGATTAGGATGTAATCGATCTGGCTTCTGATTTTATTATCATGAATCCTCCATGTCCATAATCTTCTTGGCATTTTTTTTTGCGCTCGCTCGCTTTGAACTCAAGCGTAGTCCATAACACTACTTCTGCTGGACTACAGTACTGGACTGAATTTGTGCGTGTGGATTAGCCCTCCCTATTAACAGTGTCCGTCGCCATCATGCGAACCCACTCCGACTTCAGAGGTACTTGTAATTTACGTCCCCACGTCAAAGACGATAGGTCAACATTTTAGTCCAACTGTCCAGTGTACGAGTTGAACATTGGCATTTGGATGTTGTTGATACCAGGTGTTTCCAATAACCATATTATGTTCATGTGCCCACTGCAACCTCTTTCATTCCATTCCCATATTACCGAGATATTAAACAACTGCCCAGTGGTAGTCGTGGCCGAGAGGTTAGGCGTCTGTCTCAGGCTTAGAAAGTAAAGGGCTAAGAATGTTTCCTAGAATAATTGGTATCTAATGATATCGCGTTACCCTCCCCTTCCCCCCCCCCCCCCCCCCCCGAGTTGATCTACCTACTAGCCTTCTCGGATTAGGGCCAAAAACAGGGGGTCCAGTGTGCAAGTTGTACAAGTTAAAAACTTTCACGGCAGTTGGGAATCGCATCAAGTAGGCGGTAATTCCGCTGCAGTGGCAAATTATTAGGAGGAATAAAGCTACCCACGAGTAGATAAGAGTCCGCTACCTTGGATGGAATCTATCTAGCGGGGGTAAACCTGACACAAATGCATGCGGACACATTGATCTCTGTTGTACATAACAAGGTGTGACGCATTCTCATCGAAAGCGGAACAAAGGAGAAGGAGGAGCAGCAGCCAATTATGATTTTCTTTTTATATCTGAATATATGAAAATGAAAAATGAAATATCTGAATATATGAAATTTTTATATACATTGTGATTTCTATATATCAACTTCAAAATCAAGTTTTATAAATATCAAGTTTGTTGCCGACTTACGTTAGCGATCAGACGTCTTCACATCTTGCGGTCTTCAACAGCAAGCATCAGGTCGTGTGCCGACACCTCACCGAGCCACGACATGAGACTGTCAAGAATTTTCTCTACTTGTCTTCCCCAGTCTCTCTTTTCATATATGTTTCCAGTCACATCATGTTCCATGTTTTCTCTTCGAATGATCGGCGAGCTTGATGACTGCCTCTTTCTGATATTCATAATAAGTTGTTGTTGTGTCTTTGTCTCTTTCAAAACAATTAGATTTGTCATTTGGCTTTTCAAGGAATTTTCAGCATTCTTCTGTAAAACCACTTCTCTGGGGGTCTCATGGGATTTTTTTGCGTGCTTACTAATTGTCCAGAATTCGCAGCCTAATGTTAAAACTTGTTGTGTGTAACATGCAAGCATTCTTTTTGTTTTGTTTTTCTAAGCTCGAATTACAGGGATTGATTGCATAAGATGTTCTTTATTTTATAAATGCATTTATAGCTTGTCCTGTGTGTCCTTCATCTTTATGACGCATTTTCTATAAGCCTAAATACATGAGTGTGTGTGTGTGTTTTTTTTTTTTTTTTTAAAGAAGAATTAAAGTACACTTATACACACATTGTGGCGTATTAAGTCAATCAGGTGCCATCTCCACAATGGAGGTTGGTTGCAATGGATCTCCGACACTGTCTGTTCTCGTCGTGATTGTACATTCTGCCAGATTGCTTGTCGTCCATCTCTTGATGTTATCTTCCCACTTGTATCGTTGTCTACTTCTTGCTGGAATTGCCTTCAAACACCCCCCCCCCCCCCCCCCCCCCACCGTTATGTTTTTTATAAGCGTGTTACTTCATTTAACATGGTGGAATTATTTTATTTTTTAATTCCTCTGTTTATTTCTGTCATCACCTCTCTTTTCATTCCCAGTTATTGTAGAACTAGATGCCTGTTGGGCATATGGTACTCGCGCCATATTTATGTAGACTAAAGGGCGCTCCATGGGTGATGTGGCGAATGTCACACCTGTCGCATCTACTTCCCAGAACAATTCGTGTCGCTCGCTCCGGGAGTGGTTGCTTTGTTTTCGGACTTCGTCATTTGGTTTTCGGAGACGCCTTGACTTTCACCGCTGGTGCTACGGAGTTCGTGCTCCGTGCAATGCTGTCGACAGGCCTCCTGTGGGAAGAAATCCGGCCATCTGAGATAAAACCTGATGCAATGAAATCCATTCTCTTATCTTTCGACCTTTAAGGCCTTTACAGTTAAGAGGGGGGAGGGGGTATGACAGTGCGCCTTATCCTTGCCATGATATATATATATATATACATACTTAACAATCGCCTTGTCCTCTCCATGACATAGTGGATATACATGCTTAACAATCGCCGTGTCCTCTCCATGACATAGTGGATATGCATGCTTAACAATCGCCGTGTCCTCTCCATGACATAGTGGATATGCATGCTTAACAATCGCCGTGTCCTCTCCATGACATAGTGGATATACATGCTTAACAATCGCCGTGTCCTCTCCATGACATAGTGGATATGCATGCTTAACAATCGCCGTGTCCTCTCCATGACATAGTGGATATGCATGCTTAACAATCGCCGTGTCCTCTCCATGACATAGTGGATATGCATGCTTAACAATCGCCGTGTCCTCTCCATGAATGAGTGGATATACATGCTTAACAATCGCCGTGTCCTCTCCATGAATGAGTGGATATACATGCTTAACAATGGCTTGTACTAGTCCATCTTGGAAGTCAGCTTGGGGCCATGATTTGCAGTTGTAATTTGAAGTTCATTGAATTAGATCGGCTTCAGAGTGAACATTCCACAACCTGCCAACATATGTGTGCCAGATTTAACTTGTAGAAACATTAGTTTATAGAAAACTTGTAGAAACTCTAGATTATAGAAAACGTCTATAAACATTAGATTATAGAAAACTTGTAGAAACTCTAGATTATAGGATTATTGATCTTTAAAAAATTTATACATGCCTTTTTTAAGGATGTCGCAGCCAATCCTGGCATTCGTTGTTGTTGTTGCTGTTTGTAATTTTCTAGGTAATTTTATGTTCGGTAGTTTGCTATTGCTTTTCTGAAAGACCGACGCTCATATACCATTGTGAAAACCAAAGCAAAGCGGCCTGCTTCCAAATCGTCTGCGGCTGACTTTGAACCCTGGTATATTGGGATTGTGAAACTGCGTTCATAATCTGTAGGCCACGGCCGCCGACAGAATCAAATACGAATACTATATTTTACAACCTCTGAAGTCGGAGTGGATGCGTCTGATGGCGACGGACACTATTGACAGGGAAAGCTAATCCACACGCAACATTCAGAAACTAGAAGTAGTGTCTATGGACTATGTTTAAGTTCGAGCGAGCGGGCGAGCGAAAAAAAAAATATTGTTTACTAGAGCGAGAATCTAGTGTCTATGGACTATGCATTTTTGGTCACATGCACCCCTTCACCTTAATGTTCGGAACGTCATCACCGCCCCTTTTCGTATTTCCTCCCTATGAATTCACCCCCGCTAACTTTAATAATACATAATAGAACAAGTCTAGACGTATACATAAAACGTGATTTGCGGGTCTGCTTACGTTATAAAATGTATTTCAGAAGAGCGAGAAGTACAGAACTGTAAAGTATGGAGGGAAAAACAATATCAAGTAATCGGTTCTTGTATTAACGCGATCTTGAAATAATCTTAACCCCCCCCCCTTCTTTTTTTTTTTTAACCCTGGGGGTGTCCCCCTCTAGGTTGAGAACCACTGATCTAGACGTTCAGAATCACTTCTGGAACCACTTCAACTATTTTGGTAAATTGTGGCGGATTTTATAGATCTCATCGTTTCTAATATTGTCCTTTTTTTTTATTATTTGTTCGCTGCTTTTCTCGGGCATCTCATTTCAGATGTAGTGAGTGTTCTTTCTTGTTCTTTAGTATAAAAATTGCATTTATAACGCTCTTATTAATTTCCATGGGGATAGCTGGGAGTTTCAGGATGGGTGTAATTTGATATGTAACATTATCGGCTTGTTTAGCTCTTGTCTCCACCTCTTTATCTAATTTGCCATCAGATGTAAAGATGCTCCCAAGATATTTGAATTCGTGAACTTGTTCTAGCCTTTGATCGTTTCAATCAATCATGTGCCATACCGGAAAGCGTGGACTGTCATGACTCGCCATTTCACTCGATCACCAGAGTCTTGGATCAGCTCAGTGTTCCTGTCTCGTCCATGCCATGAGGCCAAGCCATCCAGGTATTATCCTCTCGGTCTTCCTCTTGGTCTGTTCCCTTCGATCTTGCCAGTTGATCTTTTATCTGTATAATAATCACATAATTGTCTTTACGTATATTCACAACTGCTGTGTTTTTCTGTGTTGATCTTCATGTTATGTTTTTGTGCAACTATTCTGGAGTGTTGATCGGTCTGGGAAATTATGGGTTCAGCAGCGTAAGCCCAGTGCACCTAAAGCATGTAAGAGCTGAACGAAGCAAAGACATTATGTAAGGAGAGAGATGAGAAGGGCGGAATGTTGGAAGGCATGTGTGCCCAGTTCTTAGCCCTTGTTTGATTTAAGTTCGTTCGATTGTACTCTCTCTCTCTCTCTCTCTCTCTCTCCTCTCTCTCTCTCTCTCTCTCTCTCTCTCTCTCTCTCTCGCTGTCTTTTCTCATCTCTTTCCTCCTCACTCGCTCTCTCTCTCTCTCTCTCTCTCTCTCTCTCTCCTCTCTCGCTGTCTTTTCTCATCTCTCTCTCTCTCTCTGTCTCTTCTCATCTCTCTCCTTCTCACTCCCTCTCACTGTCCCCCTCTCTCAACCCTATCTGTATCCCTTCTCATCCCTTCTTTCTCTCTCTTCGCCCTCTCTCTTTCCCTTCTCTCTAACCTCACTCTCTCCCTCTCTCTAACTACACTCTCTCCCCCATTTCTCTCTTTCGGACGCCTGTTTTTTTTAGTTTACATCCAGCATAGTGTTGGCCCAAACGCGTCATCTACAAATCATGCATTTAAAAAAAGAAGAAAAAAAACATTCCATTGTCAAGTTAGAAACGCCAGACACACATGTTCTGCTAACAAAGGCGTAATCTGTAACATCATAAAATTATCTTTACTTTGGGAACGGAATAGACCCGATGTCCGATTTCTGGGCTGATTAATCGTTTGACACTCTTATCTAATTAAGGGTCTTTTGCTTTTAATGAACAGTTTCGTCTTTATATCCATGTCCTTGTTGCACCTCGACGCCAGGATATGAAGAAAGTTCTGGAACGAAATCTGATATGCGTCCCATAAAGCGAGCGTATCACATAAGTGGGCCAGTTATATATCTGATGTTTATTACCATAGGTGTGTCGAGCACATATCTGCTCTGTGTTTGTGTTACGACAGAGAGAGAGAGACAGAGAGAGAGAGAGAGAGAGAGAGAGAGAGAGAGAGAGAGAGAGAGAGAGAGAGAGAGAGAGAGAGAGAGAGAGAGAGAGAGAGATGTGCCGTGTAAACCTCTAGTCTTTACTTCCGCGGTTGTTCCATGTCTCAGTCCAACACCCCCTTGCAGTGCTGCCAATGCAATGAAGATAGATTTAATTTCAAAATAACTGCCTGTTTTGTACCGTTGATAATTCTGGTGTTAATTACCTTAGTCATTTATACATCTGATGTTTATTACCTCATTTGTTCCAGAGATACATCTAATGTTTATTACATCAGTTTCATATATACAGCTCTGTTCATCTTATATTTATTGCCTCAGTTGTTCCATTTATACATCTCGTTTTATTACCTCAATTGTTTCTTTATACATCTGAGGTTTATTGCCTGTGTTATTCCATTTATACATCTGGGGTTTATTTTCTCTGTTGTTCCATTCATATATCTAATATTTATTACCTCGGTTGTTCCATTCACACATCTGGGGTTTATTGCCTCAGTTCCATTTATACATCTAGTGTTTATTATCTCTGTTGTTCCATTTATACATCTGGTGTTTATTACCTCAGTTGTTCCATTTATAATCTGGGGTTTATTACCTTAGTTGTTCCATTTATATATCTGGGGTTTCTTCTTCATTTACTTTCGTTCGCTTGAAATTTGTCTGTAACTGCAGTGTTGTCTCTTGTATGAACATTTTTAGTTCACAGTGGTGTCCGTATAGTTTTTCTTTCACTGTTGTTTCTCCAGGCCAGAAGGTTTGCCTATATATGTCATATTCTGGGCTGTCTTGGAGTATGTGATCTGTATGCGGCGCCAATCCATATGTGCGCATGGCTGATTCGACAATCTTGAATTTTGTAAACATCTGGTATTGGTATACATATACTATTGTGTCCTGTTCTGAGGCGCAGAATAATTTGTTCTGGTCTGTCCATTAGATAGTAGTCGTCTTGAGCAGGTCTTTGTGGCGTTCCGACTGATTTGATAATTCTTTTCTTTTGGTGGTATGTAACGGGCACATTAGGTTGTTCTTCTATTACTCCCTCTTTGGCCAATCGATCAACTCTCTCGTTTCCGGGTACTTCACAGTGAGATGGTATCCACTGTAAGGTGACCTTACTCTGGCTGCCAAATTCAGAAAGTAGTGTCCTTAGTACTGGCGATTTCCCAGACAGGAGCACTTCGAGTACTGATTTTGCAGTCTGTGGTTTATTGCCCCGGTTGTTCCATTTATACATCTGAGATTTATTATGTCGGTTGTTTCATTTATACATCTAGTGCCTATTATATCAGTTGTTCTGTTCACACATCTGATGATTATTACATCAGTTGCTTCATGTATACATTTGATGTTTATTACCTCGGTTGTTTCATGTTTACATCTATCGATTACATCAGTTCCTCGATTCATACATCTGATGTTTATGTATATATTTTATGTTTATTACCTCTGTTATTCCATCTATACATCTGTCGTCTATTACCTCAAATGCTGCGTCTGATTCTTCCCTCAGTTGTACGATACATGAGACGAGCGGGTCTGGGGAGGGTTGTGACATATCTCATCTCATCATGTTAATCTTGTACCTTGCGGTGTCGAGGTGAAGTATAAACAGCGGGAGAGTGCCCGCTTATGGGCTTCCATGTGTCGATATTCCCATGGACTCTGCTATTCCCTGCGTCCATCGTTTACGTGGTCGCCCTCTTCCTCTGCTTCCATCTGGTCTGTACATCATTGCTTGTTGTGGTATACCGTTGGTTGGTAACCTAGTTGCATGGCCAAACCATTTGACTTGCTGCCTTCTAATAAAATCTAGTGCTGCTATAACCCCCACTTTAGTCCCGATTTCTTCATTTCTGATCTTATCTCTTCTTGATACATTGAGTATTCTTCTAAGGAATCTCATTTCTGTTGTTGTGATTTTTCTTTTCTCTTTTTCTGTTATTGTCCAGGTTTGGCATCGGTAGCATAGAGTTGGTAGGAAGACTGTATTGTAAAGTGCTGTCTTAGTAACAATTGATACATGTTTGTTCTTTAGTATTGGTGTCATCTGTCCAGTGAGTTGGTTTGCCTTATTGCATCTATTTTCGATCTCGTCTTCTGATTTGCCATATGATGATAGTATACTTCCTAGGTACTTGAAACTCTATACTCATTTCAAGGGGTGTTCGTTTAGGTAAATTGTTGTTTGAATAACGAAGACACAAACAATAGATTGCACGATTTATTGCGTTGATTGATCATTATTGCTTCTGCAAACTTTGACAAGCGAGTATTTTGTATGTTAAACAACACGCGAAAGGCAATGTCTCTGTTAATCACATGATCGCTTTCGAGAATGTGCCTAGCGATTGATGACGCTAGAGGCTTCCGGTGTGTCGGCCCCACTAGGCTCGCATCGCCTGTGTGTCGTATCTTGTCGACCCATTGAGGTATGTGTTCTGACACTCTTCTGTTCAGCTGTCTCTCTGTTCTGCCGATGTAGAAAGCCTGGCAACTACATGTGAATTGGTAAATACAATTGTTTTTGGCGTACAGAGGAACAGGCTCTTTCACGGCTAGTGTGGGAATCGGTGTGGTTCTATACCTAATGACCGGAGTTGCAGCACAGAATGTTCAGCCTACTGCTGCAGTAAGCCGGTCTTGTAGACGTTGCATTACGTAATCCACTCGAAAGGATAGCTGGATGAATACCTTGAGTTTAGGGACTGTAGTTTCGTCTGGTTTTGGTCTGGGCTGTTGGCAGTGGCGCTTTATAAATCCTGTGGAGTACCCATTCAGGTGTAAGACATTCTTCAGAGTTTCAAATTCCTCTGTCAGTGTGTCCTGGTCAAACAAGGTCCGTACTAAGCCCCGTTTGTACTGGACAGGTGTGAAGCTCTGAAAATTTAGGTATTGGCCAGTCCATGTCTCTTTGCGGTACACCGATCTTTGAATTGTGCCGTCTGCTCTACGTCTCATTAGAATATCTAGGAACGGCAACGCTTCGTTGTGTTCGTGTTCCATAGATAGAGAGATGTTTTTATGTGTCATGTTCATTATGGCCTGGAACGATGTTGCTTGTAGCTCGTCTGTGGTGATAATTAGTATATCTTCCACATAACGACGGTAGAAGACCAAGTTGTTGATGTCTGAGGATCTCTTTTCTTCTAAATGTGCTATGAAGATGTCCGCTAGAATAGGACCAAGAGGACTCCCCATGACCACTGCGTCAATTTGGCGGTATGATTTAGTTGAGAAAGTTTGCAGAAGCAATATTGATCAATCAACGCAAGCCAGATTTGTGCAAACAGAAAGACATGTTAGTTAGCTTAAAATTACCGTGGTAGACAATTGACATTACTGTGCGAACATGTGTATATTTCAGCTTGACGGATTTATCTAGTTAATTTACTTTACGTTGTGTGAATTCTGCAGTATGTACCTGACGAGATGCAGCGAAATATGATAGGCAATAAATCGTGCAATCTATTGTTTGTGTCTACGATATTCAAATTCACTACGGGAAATCATTGTTTTGAATTTCTAAATTGTTGTTGTTTTTTTCTTCTTTAGTTATGGTCATTACCTCTGTTTTACCTGTGCTAATTTTCATGTTATGCTTCCTGCACATTTCGTTTAGACTATTTCATGTGGTCTTGTAATTCAGCATCTGATTTTGCTATTAGTGCTTGGTCATCCGCAAACAAGAGTTCTCTAATGGTTAGATTTGCAGATGTTTTTTCTTCTGTGTTCTCGTTATGCGGTGTTCTTGTGGTATATGTTTGGCTGGTTTCTTTACATATGTTGTCTATATAGGTTGTGAACAAGAGAGGGGACAGAACACAACCTTGTCGTACTCCAGATCTTATGGTGAAGGGTTATGAGTGTCCTCCAGTTGTTCTCACTATGCATACATTGTTGTTGTATATGCTTCTACATAGGTTTGTTAGATGTGTAATGTGTTAAGATCGGCTAGTCTCTCCCAGAAGGGGTGAAAAGTGAAAATTAGTAGGCTGCTGATGACCCGCAAATTACACAAGTCAAACCCCACCTCCACGTGGTGTAGACCGGGAAACCATTACCGCGAGGTCATGAGCTAATGGGGCTATGCCTCGCCATAGGGGATGGACTCCCTATGGACAGATTTTTGTCCTAAATCCGCGACTGGCCTAGCAAGCCGACAGGCGATCTTCATATTGCTCGTAGAAAAACTAAGAAGTATAAACGGACTGACCCAAATGGATATAGACCCAGCAATGTTAATTAACTATGAGATAGATCAGCGATTATAAAAAATAGGCACAATAAATACCTGCAGTTTTAATAGTAAAGAAGAACTTATAGAATCAATAGAAGAGAGGAAAATTGGACTAATGAGAATAGTGGACACCAGAATAAAGGGGTAAGGATGCAAGGAGATCCACCACAGTTACACGTTTGTCTACTCTGGAGTGGAACAGCAAGAAAGGGCAAGACACGATGTGGGAATAGCCATTGAACCACGGCAAGCAAGGGGAATACTATAAATAAAATATATATAAGAAAGAATCATAACAGTGAGAATAAAAGAACAAACAATTACAACCTATGTACAAATATACGCACCAAGTAATACAAACAATAATGAGCATGAATGCGAGTTCTACGAAGACATCCATAACGTGCTAAATAAAATAGTGAAACAGGACGACATCATAGTTATGGGAGACTTCAATGCAAGATTAGGACATAACAGGGAACAGGAAAAACATCTTGGAGCATTTGGAGACCAACACAATGAAAAAAGTAGACTGATAGCTATGCAGTCAATACGACCTCTATACAACAAACACATTCTATAAACACAAAGACTCACAAATATACACCTGGTATAAATGGAACGATCTAGATACCAAAAGCCAAATTGCTTTTATATTAACAAAATTAACAGAAAGTGAAATATATTAGATGCAAGAGTAGTCTTAAACTACTTAAGTATACACACAGACCACAAAACAGTTATTGCCACAATAAGAACCAACAGAAGAAGAAAGCAAAGACCAGGAAAATACATGCCATGCGAATGTGTATACTTAAAACAACCTCAAAGATGCGGCAGTGAGGAAAAATTATGAGAAGGAACTAACTTAAAATCTTTGTAAAATTACCTATAGAAAAACAAACAAACAATCAGTGGAAGAAGAATGGGAGATGTTCAAATCAAGCATTTTAAATACTGCAAAAATAACATGTGGAACAACGAAAAAAAACGCAAAACACGGATAAAGAAAATAACAGGTTGGTGGAACACAGAGGTAAAGAAAGCTGTAAAAAACAAAGGAAAAAATATAAAAAGTGGTTGAAGAGCAAATAGGAAAGTGATTACATAGAATATAGAATAGCGAGAAGACATGTGAATATAATAGTGAAGAGAGAAAAACAAAAAGACTGGGAGGACTATGGAAAAACCCTAAATAAAAACTACAAGGAGACAACTAGAAACTTCTACAAAAAGATAAGTGCAATGATAACCAGAGGAGAACCCTTTGACCCATCTGAAATAATTAACAGCGAAAATGGAGAATCAATAAGTGAACGAAACAAATCCTAATAAGATGGAAGCAGTACTTCGAACAACTTCTCAACATTTCATCAGATGTCACATGGATTCAAGAAACCGACACTGATGCCACCGAATAACTAGAACCAGACATGTCATTGGCACCTTGCCGTCTTGACAGACGATAGTTTGTGCTTTAAAAAGGCATAATAACTTTTAACTATGGCGGTAGCGAGTGTGACTGATAAGGCCAATTTGCGCTGTAAATGTCCGTTCACAGTGGGTGCATGTGAACACGTGGTCATTTCCACCATCATGCACCATCTTACGTCTCAAACGCTTGGTGTGTGACTTTTCTGCAATAATTTTCTCCTTTGACTTTATTCCATTTCTGATATTTGCCCTCCATGCAACACGTTCAGCGGCGACTTGCTCCCAATGTGCATTATCAATGCCTGTATCAATCATGTCCCGCTTACACACATCTTTGTATCGTAGTAGAGGCCGACCCTGAGATCTCTTACCCATCTGTAATTCACCAAAAAAGATATCCTTTGGTATTCTACCATCATCCATCCTCCTAAGATGTCCTATCCATCTAAGTCTACGAAGACTGAGCATGGAATAAACTGTCACACAACCTGATCTTTCCAATACTTCAGTATTTGTGATTTTGTCTTGCCACTTAATACCAAGAATTCTTCGCAGACACCGCATATGAAAGCTGTTTAAATTGTTCTCTTGGTGTGAGTAAGTTGTCCAGGTTTCACTGCCATAGAGAAGAGTACTAAGGACACAGGCTTGATAGACAAGGACTTTTGTTTTGGCAGTAAGCTTCCTGTTCTCCCAGACTCTTTTTCTTAACCTGTTCATTGTTGTTGCTGCCTTACCAATCCGGATGTTGATTTCCTGATCTAGGGATAATTTGCTATTTACCACTGATCCTAGATATGTAAAATGGTCTACTATCTCTAGTTCGGCGTCGTCAATAAAGATTGATGGTACCCCATGTGCACCTTGTGACATAATCTGTGTCTTCTTTTTGCTAATTGTTAAACCAAATTCAGAACAAGCATTGGAGAATGCAGATAGTAGACATTGCAATTCTTCCTCAGAGTGGGTCGTAACTGCAGCATCATCTGCAAAAAGCAACTCTCTGATCAGTACCCTCCTAATTTTGGTCTTAGCCTTCAATCTCTGAGCATTGTAGAGGCCGCCATCTGAGCGTGAGTGAATGTATATACCACCATCCTGATCACGAAATGCATATTTCAGTAGAAGTGAAAAGTATATTCCAAAGAGGGTGGGAGCTAGTACACAACCTTGCTTAACTCCACTCTTGATTTCAAATTCTTCAGAAGTTGCACCATCAAACTTGATTATACCCTTCATGCCTGTGTGGAACGATTCCACAATGGACAGAAGAGTTGGTGGGCAGCCAATCTTCTTTAGTGCCTTGAACAGACCCTCACGACTGACCAAATCAAATGCCTTTGTGAGGTCGATGAAGGCAATAAACAGTGGTTGATTCTGTTCACGGCATTTTTCTTGCATTTGTCGCAATGAGAATATCATATCAGTGGTAGACCGGTTCTGTCGAAAGCCACACTGTGATTCAGGGTAGACTTGATCTCCTAGGACTTGAAGTCTGCGCAGAACAATTCTGGCAAATACTTTTCCAACAATACATAGAAGTGAGATACCCCTATAGTTGTTGCAGTCGCTCCGATCGCCCTTGTTCTTGTACAGTGTTATGATGCTTGAATCTTTGAAATCCTGTGGGACTTGTCCTTCACGCCAGCATAGCTCTATTAGCTGGTGGATCTGTAGAGCGAGTGTGTCTTGCCCACTCCTGATAACCTCTATTGGAATCCCATCCTTACCTGGAGCCTTGCCAGATGCAAGTTCATTTATAGCACACTTAACTTCTGTTATGGTGGGAAGTGTGTCCAGGTGGTCAAGAGTTGGTAGAGCCTCTATGGCGTTAAGGGCATCATCCGCTAGTTTGGTCTCACTTGAGTAAAGCTCCAAATAGTGCTCTACCCATCTGTCCATCTGCTGTTTCTTATCAGTGATGACTTCTCCAGTCAAGGTTTTCAGCGGTGCACTTCTTTGATCACTGGACCACAGGCTTTCTTTATTCCTTCATACATGCTTCTTATGTCTCCCTTATCACTTGCGATTTGAATGGACTCACATAACTTGATCCAATAATCATTTGCACACTGCCTGGCAGCCTTTTGCACATCCTTCCTAGCTTGCCTTAGCTCACTCAGAGTGTTACGCGTTGGTCTTTCCTTGTTTCTTAAGAGAGCTTTCTTCTTCTTATCAATCAAGGGCTGCAGAGTCTCGCTGTTGGCCGCAAACCAGTCCTGCCTCTTATGATCCACAGTGCCGTAAACCCCTACGGCAGTTTTATAAAGAGTTTCCTTAATTTGACCCCACTTTTCATTTACTGTACAATTTTCTGGGGTATCAGTGAAAGCGTCTTCAAGTTGCTGTTGAAACTGAAAGCACTTTTCAGGATCATGAGTGTTAATAATATTAATCCTGGGGCTAGATTTGTGTTTAGCTGTGTAGATTCTCTTTGGTCTCAGTCTAACTCTTGCAACAACCAAAGAATGATCTGTATCACAGTCAGCACTGTGGTAACTACGAGTCAATGATATATGGTTCAGATGTTGTCTCCGTGTGATGATGAAGTCCAGCTGGTGCCAATGGCCGGATCTTGGATGTTTCCATGTGACCTTATGCATCTCTTTTGTTTTAAAAAAAGAGTTTGTAATACATAGGTCATTACTGGTGCAATGCTCCAGCAGCCTTTGCCCATTTTCATTCATGCGACCGATGTTGTATTTTCCAAGGGACACTGGCCATGAACTCGAGTCCTTGCCCACACGAGCATTGAAATCACCGAGCATATAAATGTAGTCAGATTTTGGAACTGCCTTGATCACTGAGTCTAACTCCTCATAGAACAAATCCTTCACATCATCAGAGGAATCGAGTGTCGGTGCATATGCAGTAATAATGGTGGCAAACCCACAAGAGGTTGCCAAGCGCAGGGATAATAGTCTTTCATTTCCTCCTGCTGGAATTTCAATCATTCCCAGTAGCGAATTCTTCACTGCAAAGCCCACACCGTGTTGCCTTTTATCTGCCTGCCCTCTACCCTTCCAGAAAAAGGTGTAGTTGTTTTCCCTGAGTGACCCTTCCTCAGCGAGGCGAGTCTCCTGCAGGCCAGCAATATCAATGTTAAGACGATTGAGTTCGGCATCAATCACAGCCGTTTTTCTCACATCGTCAATATTGGTCAAGTCAGTGGAAAATCCTGGACACATGGTTCTCACGTTCCAGGTTGCAAGCCGTAGCTTGAGGTTTCTATTTTTATTTTTGTTTGTACCTGGTGCATTGGTTTTACAGCCTGCAATTCAGATTTTGTCCTAGCCCCAAGCACCCATTGAAGCAGGCAGGCTGTGGCGGATCAGCACCCAATTGGCTGGGGGCTGCCCAGCTTGAGGCGGGCGGTAGCTGATCAGTGACACCTATAGGTGTCTCCCACCGTCAGAGGCAACGCGTGGCGCCCCGTGTCTACGCCAACTGACAAGGACTTATAACCCGTAACAGTTGCCTCTCGCTTTGATTCCGAGACCAGTTAAGACCAGGGATGGAGTTATTGCCTCTCCATAGCACAAAGCCTGGGCTAAAATATAGAGATCATGTGTTGCCCATGCAGCATGATCCCTCTCTCGGCCTGCCTAGTTCACTCCAGAGGAAAGGTAACACCCCTACATCTGGAACAAGACAAGCTGCAGAAGCTGCCGGATCAGCAAAGCAATGCTCTAACTGTCCGCCTGTCGGAGCTTCGATCCTAGACCAGTCGCCAACCAAGGCTTAGGGCCTGGTCTGCCCTGCCATGACAAATTTGTCTTTAGCTTGCATTTCCTCGCACCAGGGTAAGGCTTGTACCCTCCCAATTGCGCTCTTCCGCCCGAAGCCGTTGGCACAATGTGGGGTGTCGGGTTTTGTAAGCGCCGCCCAACGTTCGGCGCTAACAGAAACCAGGTAGTACCGTCTACTGTTATACGGTAGCTCAGTCATATCTGACTAAGACCTGACATACCGAAAGAAGAAATTATAGAAACCGTCAGATTAGCCCCATTGAATAAATCATCGGGACAAGATGAAATACCGTATGAACTAATTAAAGCATCAAGAGAAGTAGGAACAGCATGGCTACATAGACTATTCAACTATGTTTGAGTAGAACAACAGACACCACGTGACTGGGGAAACGCCATAATTATCCAAATTTGGAAAAACAAAGGCAGCAAAAGAGATTGCACACAATACAGAGGCATTTCACTGTTGAGTCGTACTGGGAAAATATTTTGCAAAATTCTTGAGAAAAGATTACGAACTAATATAGAACCTTAGCTAAGCGAAACACAACTTGCATTTAGGACAAAGGAGGCACATATGCCATGTTTGCTCTGAGACAACTTATAGAAAAATCAATCGAATTCAATGAAACACTCTACTTAGCCTTTGTCGATCAAGATACGGCATTTGATAGAGAAGAGAAGATAGAAATAAGCTGTGGGAAATCCTTAAACAATATGGATTGTGACTAACACACATATATGTCTGTCCGCCCGTCTATATATCTGTCTATCTGTCTGTCTATTTATGTCTATGTACTCACGTATCTGTCTCTTTGTCTGCCAATTGATCTATTTGTCTGATGTCTGCATTGTTCTTATATGCACATCTGACTGTCTTTCTATACTTCCACATACATCGATGTACAAATGTTCTTTGTAGGCTTGCCTACGCGCTAACTAACATCGTACTTCACGAGCCTACAGCCCCACACCCACACTATCCCTGCCTCCCCGATCTGACTTCGGGCACACCAACTCAGACAGTATTGAGACAGAAGTAATCAGCCAGAAACTGCCCGTGCATCACAGACGCTAGCGACTACACAATTTTCTTCCAAACTATCCTCTGTCTGCTTGCAGATTGATCTCCCCTGTCCCCGGAGACGCGGTTTGTTCATTTGTGGAAACCGGAAAGTAGTTGGACACCTAATTAGTTTGTTTTGCCACTTGACGTCCACATCTCGTTAGCAAAGTATCGGTTGTAGAGATGGAGGTTTCGGGGTTGACATTTGTTTTGTGGATTTGTGTGGGCGTGCTTTTGTTTGTAGACATCAAGTAATGTGTCATTTATTAATGTCTGCTGTGTTGGGATAACTGTAATAACGTGATTGAAAGCATTGAGGCATATGCGAATTAGTTATGTTGATTAGTTCGTATGTTATTTTGATGATTAGTTGGTCGGTCGGTTGATGTGTTGGTCTGTCGGTTATTCTGTGCATTCAGTTGGTCTGTTTGCTGCTTTCATTTTGGTTGGTTAGCTGGCTGATTAGTTGGTCTATCAATCTACTTATTTTCCTGTTTGGTTGGCTGATTGGTTGGTCCATTAGTTGTCGAACTGAATAATTGGTCGGTCGGTTAGTTGATCCGTTAGTTTGTTGGTTGGTTGGTTGACTGACTTGGTGTGTGTTAGACTGATGGATTGATTTCTGTTCATATGTATGAGTCTCCCTGTCCCTTGTGCATATCTGTCTGTCTATTTGTCTATCTATGTTTTTGTGTCTATTTGCTGAACTGTCAGCGGTTGCACTACATAGTTAGCCTGACTACATCGCAGCAGATGACCTGGTCCTCTTTTAGTTAGACTACATTACAGGACACGACCCTCTCTTTGCTGGTCAGAATACATTACAGGACACGACCCTCTCTTTGCCTTTACTTTAACAGCTAAACAACAAATACTAATGTAAGCTTCTTCAACGCCATCAGAATATCAGATGACAGATGGATTGGGGAATTGTGATCACCAATGCCTGGCCCAGACGGCACGCACAGAAGAAAGCCGAGTGAACTGGCAATTGCTTAAACCATGTTAAAAAATAAGTTAGTTGCATATTCATTACGGACGTAGCAGTCAGCCCCAGTAATTTTTGGCTGTTAGTGATTCCTGGGCAAGTGTTACGTTCAGTAGTTTGCCATTGCTTTCTGAACGACCGGCACCCATACCATTTCTTAAAAAACCAACACAACTATGTTTCAAACGCGGGTATGCGGGATTATGAACTGAGTTCGATAATTTCCTTCGCCACGGAGCCGGCCTGAATCATGTATTGTTGTTAATTATTCTGTTTGCTTTCTGCTCCATTTATGCACTGCCAGAGTAGCTAACAATGATTGCCTGGATGAGGCATCTGAAACTATAAAATTATATGCAACTATCAGAAAGAAGTAAATAGCATTCTTTGGTCATCTGGTGAAAAGAGTCATTGGAGAATGCTTTGACGACTGGAAATATCAGTGGAAAAGAGGCAGTCAGGCCAAGAGAAATTATGCTGGATGAATTGGGACGGTGACATGGACCATTATCAGAAGAGTTTATCCAGAGCACCAAGGACCATGATCTATGGAAAGACATGAACGCCTGCGCCAACTGGCAAGGCACATGCTGATGCTTATTTTTTTCTTGGTGCCCAGGAGATCACCTTTTGTGTGTGTGTGTGTGTGTGGCTGAATTGCTAATCTACCGTTGGCGGCATCACACGCCTTGTCGGTTCTCAGTGACAATGCGAATTCCTGTTTTACAGCTTTGCCCGACATCATTCCGTGACTGATTTCCAGCCGATTTCTGTAGCCAGCAGAGTCCGCTGCAGACGACTCCAACCGCTTGCCCGCGGACACTATGGCGTCCGCCGATCTTGCTGCCAGTGTCCTTCACTGCTTGGCTTGTATTGTCATGTTGTTATTTTAAGTGAGAGTCAAAACTGCGCGTTAGTTGTAATCGGTTTTATTGTCAGTTCAATGCCTGTTGGGCTTAGCAGAAATAGCCGCACCCATGGCACGATTTGGCCAAGTGGTGACCAGAAAACCTCGAGCAATGGTCTTTGAAATCGCATCAAGCTATTGTCTTATACAATCGGTGTCTTTAGCCTAGGATAATAAGACGCACAGTTTTATAATTCCCCGACTTACCGAGCCGATTTAGAAGCAGACCACTTTGCTTTGATTCCCACGGTGTGACTACGTCGGACGATCAGAAAGCAAATGCATATTAGTGAATTAAACTGTCTTAATAAATCTCAGACAGCTAATAAATTCTAGTGTTGATTGCAACGTCCTGTAATGGACATGTTACATAAATAAACACACGTAGTATTGTTTGGCGCTTACAGAAAGATAAGAAAGAAGTAGACATTAGAGAACGCACTCAATCAATCAATCAATCATGTGCCATGCCGGAAAGCGTGGACGGTCTTGACTCGCCATTTCACTCGATCACCAGAGTCATGGACCAGCTCAGTGTTCCTGTCTCGACCATGCCATGTGGTCAAGCCATAAGTGTACCTGGACACATGACCAACTAGACACTCCGGAGTTCCTGCAGCGAGATTCTGTCGTCATTTGGAGGTGACAGGTTCGAATCCCGGTCGGTAACTATAACTTTCAAATTTTATGTTGTCTAGTGCGTCCTCTAGTCTCTACTTCTTTCTTCACCTTCTGTGAGCGCCAAACAATACTACATGTGTTTATTTATGTAACTGTTTCAGTGGCCTAAACTGGTTCCCAAATTGATTTCCTGTGTAATACGTGTAATGGACATGCAATTAACTTTTAAAAAACAAACTCCTATATGTCGGTTTTTGTAGCTTAGAGGTAGAGAGTGCGGTTTCAGAGTCCAGCAGACATACAAGGTTCGAGGTGTGGCCATTTGGGAAGCACCATATATTCAATATGTATGGGTGTTGAGATGAGGTAGACAGTTCCCTTTCTCGCCACTTTTCCTTCCCTGACATGCCCGGAATATTCCAGAAGTCTGGCTACCAAGTGGTTACACTCCCATTTCAGACTGCAACATTCGGTTCACGAGTGCCGTTATCTCGGAGACTAGGGAAGTGGGGGTCGTCGCCGGAACTGTGGAGTGCGTGCTATGTACGAAGCTTTCGACTGGCCGTCCTGCGGAAAGAGATACCACATGGCATAAAATCAGATGCAATGGGTCGATCTTCGTGTCCTTTTAACTCTGGAAATTACCTGGACCAATGTTTGGAATCTAGAATGACCACAGAGTCGTCCTAGGACTCGTAGTTAAAATAAGTCATGCTGCAACTGCAAGGTCATTAACCCGGACTGCGGTCTTGGCAAACGGCGCACTGACCACTAAATCACCCATATATGAGCCGCGGTAAATAAATGAACAAATAATAGCTATGAAAATAAAACACACCATTGTAGGGAAATGTACATCCAGTTAAAACGGAACAAGCATCGGCGAAGGAAGGAATGGAGTATGGTGGTATAGAGGAACCCTGCCAGGCACACGTCAGTGGAAGTCGTCTAAAGCGCAAAAGACCAGGACAATTTATACCGCACTATGAACCACTACGATTATAACCAACGCCACTGAGGCTAGTTGAACAAGGTGGAAAGTTTCCTTTTTCCCCAAACTGGATGGATGGATTGGAGGTGGCTAGCACGCTTGCCTGTAGGCCTGGCAGTCTAGTGTTCAAATCTCAATTGAGACAAGGATATTTTTCAAATAGAGCTGGGCTCCCTGGGTCGACCCAGCCTAAAAAGGGTACCGGTAAATCCTCGGAGAAGTATAGGCGTGCCGATTGCTGTATAAACATATTCGGCTCGCAATAAGCCTTAAGGGTGGACACGCTCAAGTCGATTTTTAAAAAAGCGATGGGGATTCGAACTGTTGACCGCCTAGCCGATGGGCGATCGGCTAACCACTACGCTACTGTGGCTCCCCGTAAATGGATATTTTTAAAAAGTTAGTTGCAAATTCTGTACAAGATGTCGCAGTGAAACCCAGCATGTTTTGGTTGTCTGTGATTTCTTGGCAAGTTCACGTTCAGTAGTTTGCCATTACTTTCTGAACCACCGGCACTCATACAATTTTATGAAAAGCAACGTAAGGCGGCCCGCAGCTGTGTCCCGAACGCGGTATGCGGGATTACAAATTGCATCCGCGACCCTTTTCACCACATAGCCGGCTAAAGGACATGGATAAACGACATTGTTTTAAGCATTGTACTGAGTACCCTATCGTCCCACATCTTTCCGCGACTTCCCCTCGCAATCACACAAGCTCGGGCTGATTGGTATCTATGCTTTATGCGAGATCACTTGTATGCTCGGGGGCCTCGCCGCACGAGTGGTAATTTTGGGTAGAGAATACATTACGAGGTCCAAGTTCAGTGTTTTGTGATACGTGGCCATTTCCCGATGATTCTCAAGTTCTTATTGTGGTATGTGCTGTTGCTTGAGGGTGGTGAACGCGTTTCACAATTCCTTCGAGTTGATGATTCAAAAACAGACGCAGACGATTGGGAAGCAGACCGTCGGACGTTGATTTCAATGGAATTGGCGCCGGTCATTCAGAAAGCCGTGGCAATCTACTGAAGGTTATAGTTGTTTATTAAATCACAAACAACAAGAAATGACGGAGTTGATTGCGACGTTCTGTAAAGTACATGAACCATATTTATCGTAGTACATTACTAGTGTGTTTAATTAACTAACAACGATTCCAGGCAAGCGACTATTTGAAGCAGAACACTATACACAACAAGAGAAAGAGTAAGTCACTTGCTTGCTTGTGTTCGCTGGCTGTGAACTCCAGCGTGAAGTCCTGTATGTCGGATGAAGATATCCTGTTGTCCAACATCAGTGTAATGTCATACAGGACCTGAAGTTTTGCGTGAGTATCCGTTGTCCCATGTCTGGCTTATTGGTGTGCAGACTGGTGGTTCCTCGCCGTGCAGGCAGATGCTCTCCGACTTCGGAGGAATCAACGATCCTACTGACGTTAGCCAGGACCCCGAAGGGACCTGTTGCCCAGGACGCTCGACGAGGACGTGTCAATAGGTCTTCGCCAGTATAGAACCTGGCCCTGGTGCCTTGAAAACACCTCTGAGCCCCAGTAGGTCACTGAATTTACTCATTTGGGTACTTTGATAACATCAATCGACACATATATTTTAACGAAGTTAAATATAGAATAGACAAAGCCAAGACATGAACAGATTAAATGTGTAATGAAGATATCTTCAAAGAAGTTAAATCACAAAGAGAACTGGTTAGCGCTTCAGAAGAGAACAACCTACATTGTTTGGGCACATCATGGGAAGAGGGAAGCTGTACAAATGCACCAAAACGACCCCGAACAGGGGGAGTTGAAGATCCAATACAGACGACTTCCAGTGCGAAGATAACATTCGTTGACAATCATGATCATGATAAATAAACATCATCAGGTTATATTGCCTCCTACTTCCCTATCCCGGGGTAGTGGCTGGAACGCCTAGCCTCGTTGTTGTTTTTTTTTTTTTTTTGCATATCCTTTTTTTTAACAGGACATCACAGTCAACACCAGCATTTCTGTGATCTCTTTGAAAGTTTAAATATACTGTTCCGAGGTTGTTGTGCCGATTTACTTGTTTCAGAATTGTTCCATTTATTTGGATGTTTGCTTTGTGGTATTTCTTTCTTCTCTATATTTAGAAGAAAACTAAAATGACTGCTACTTACATTCCATTCAGTTCATTTTAAGTTCCGTCTTTTCCAACTTCTGAACGTAGAAAATCACAAACATTCGAGAAATGATGGGTTTAATGCGAAGTCCTGTGAAAGGACGTCTAAAGGACATCTTTTCCACCGTCTTGATTTTCATTAGCTGGTGGATGCTGTTTTCTGCTCACCTCAATCAATAACATAGACGCTACTCGTTACCTATTGGGTCATAGATAGATTGAGGCATGCATTCTTCATCCATGTAGAAGATGCTCAAATCAATACAGTCGGGTAAATTATAAATGCATCCCAGCAGTGTCGGATACGCTCCAAGGAAATAAAATATCCAAGCCTCGTATACGTTATCTCTACGCTGAGATTTGCAGGGTAACACACCTAGTTTTCTTTCTCCCTGTATAGTCTACTCAGTTCCAGTGACAACATTCCAAGGTCAGATATGGCTAGGGCCAAACCCTCTTAATGTGACTGGGGGGGGGGGGGGGGGGGACCTTGCTTTGAACTTAAGGGTAGTCTATACTTGCGCTACTACTTCTAATGCACTGTGCTGATTTTTTCGTGTGGATTAGCTTTCCCTATAACCAGTAGTCCCTCGCCATCAGGCGAACCCACTCAGACTTCAGAGGTACTTGTAATTTACGTCCCCAAGTCAATGACGAGAAGTCAAAACTCAAGTCCAACTTACCGTGTAGGGGTTTTACCCGAGTACCTCGGGATCAGCACACCGGGTGTTTAAAAGCGAGCGCTTTTATAAGAAATTATAAGCTATTTTAAAGCTGTTCCCATACATAACACTCGAGAATGTTAGCTACTTAAAAGTGGTTCTTATTCATGAAACGCTGCAGTGTGAACTACACGAATGCTGCCCTTAGATCCCTTAGGTTGTAATATATTGACAGTGACATGCCTGAAATCCACGACCACAGTTCCGTGGGGATAGATCTTCTGTGTCCAGCCTGTTGAGAAATCTCTACACCAGCCTGACTCCGATAGATGTAAGCCCATTTCAAGACTCAGACGACCTGAACGCCAGGCATCGGCCTTTAGAATTAGACCTCGCAGTCTTCCAGAGTATTTACAATCGACCAACCACCAATCTTTTCACAGAAATGTGCTAGAGTAGACTGAGCGCTTATATGACTATCCGAAGTGCAGTGTTGTGGTTTCTGTGTAAGAGTAGCAGAATTGAGTCCAGTGCGCAGACGTTTGTTATCTAGGGAGATCGGGCCAGGCAGAGAAGGAAACTGATTGCAAGTGTTACACGTTAGGGACGGTAGTAGATTCTCTTGAATAGATTTCCTACTTAACTAGGTTATGTTAATGGGTTATCTGTCCCGATAGCAGGCAAGTGGCGCTATACTGATTCTCACAGCGTTTCAGCGAGGCTCTTTCTGTCCAAGACAGTTGTTACATGAAGCCACAATGTTTTACTTTGACACTGTCACTAGTGTTGTTACATACAATTGTTACACTAACCCACTCTGTCTTACTTTGACACTGTTACTCTTTAGGTCCCAGATAGCTCTTACGTTAACCCACTTCATATCTTACTTCGTCACTGTAACTGGTATTGTCACAAACACTTTTTACATTGACCCACTCTATAACTTACTCCATCGCAGTCACTCTTGTCACAGACAGACACTTCTGACACTATAACTTACTCCATCGCAGTCACTCCTGTCACAGACACTTTTTACATTAACCAATCTCACTTTGTCACTGTCACTCCTAAAAATTGAATTACGTGTGTTTGTTTTGTTCCTTTGATGTCATGTTTTACCGTCAGCACTTTTGACTCGGATAATCATTACTTTACCGTGACAAATGCCTGGAGCAGAAATAATTCACTATTACTATACCTTGTGCCAAATGAAATGGCTCACAAAATGCTCCAATATACCAAACTCCGCATTGAGCGGGTCAGTTAATTGAGATGTACAGTCTACATGTTGCATTTGCTATGTAGGACGTTGCGATGGATGGTTTTCAGTACAGATTAAGTAAAAATGTATGGTTCGTATTCCATTCCAGTCTTTTTCTGCAAGTCATTTTTGGTAATCTGTATGTTGAGGCGTGGTGGGAATTTCAGTTATACATCGATGTGGACCATTGACACATTACTATTACCATTTATAACCACGGCCCAACATTCACACCCAGAAATGACATTTCAGCAGTCGCCGGCTTATGATCGCGTACTACATAAATCTTGACACGTGTGTGTGTGTGTGTGTGTGTGTGTGTGTGTGTGTGTGTGTGAGAGAGAGAGAGAGAAGGAGGTTGGGGAGGGGAAGAGAGAGAGACAGACAGAGAGAGAGAGAGAGAGAGAAGGAGGTTGGGGAGGGGAAGAGAGAGAGAGAGAGAGAGAGAGAGAGAGAGAGAGAGAGAGAGAGAGAGAGAGAGAGAGAGAGCGCAATTGCACTTTTTTTAAAATGTTGCATATCCCTTGCAGGACGTTGCAGTCAACGCTAGCATTTTTCAGCTCCTGTTGATGTACTAGGCAGGTTTTTACGTTCAGTAGTTTTCCATTGCTTTCTGAACGAGAGGCTCCCATACCAACACGGTATAACGCAACGCGACACGGTCTGCTGCACAAATCGGTCGCGGCTGCGTTTCGAACGCCTGATAAGCGGCTCACGAATCGTGTTCGCAAGACTTTGGCCACGGAGACCAATGGCAAACTAATGGTTAATATTTTGCATATCCTTTACAGGACATCGCTGTCAACATCAGCATCTTTCAGCTGATTGTTGATTTCTTGGCAAGATTACGCTCAGTAGTTTGCAATGGCAAACTACTGGACGTATAATTGCCTAGTAAATCACGAACAAGCAATGTCACGGATGGCAATGTCAAAGAAAGACAGAGTAGGTTTAGTGTAACAGCTGTCTTGGACAACACGGATGACTGTTTGTACAGTGTGTGTGTGTGTCTGTGTGTGTGTGTGTGTGTGTGTGTGTGTCTGTGGTGTATCTGGTGTGTTGTGTTTGCTTTGTGTTGTGCGCGTCTGTGCGTGTGTGGGAGAGAGAGAGAGAGAGAGAGAGAGAGAGAGAGAGAGAGAGAGAGAGAGAGAGAGAGAGAGAGAGAGAGAGAGAGAGAGATTAATGTGTGCATGTTTTCAATCACTGGCGATCACTGCCTCGGCACCGTCCGCAGTCGATCTTTAACTCGCTGCGTAAACATGGAATATGTCTTCCTGTTCATTGATTGGTTCCCCGGTGTGCACAAACGGCAACCACAGAATATATCAGGCAAATGAAACATACAATGACTAGAACAACTGCCACGTTGAGATTTGAAACCAGCCATTAAATTGACGTCTGGTAAAGACCCATCGCGTTAACGTATAGATTACCTTGTTTAGTACACGTATCATCATCACCATGTGCCATGCCGGAAAGCGTAGACAGTCACGTTTTTGCAATTTTTGGGCCATGGTTGATGTCGACTTGCCTCCCGACCCGGTACTTAAGTTCCACCTTCACGTGGAATGTGTTGCCGGGCTCTCATTCACCTCTGCAAGAGCAGAAACCAGTGAGGTGTGCAGGACATTTACTGAAACTGGGTATATTTCTGAGAGGCACACTAGGATGTGGCCAGATCGTGGTTGAGCAATCAGAAGGCTCCGTTGCCAAGTGGTTATCCCGCCTGCCTTGCGCTCCAAAGGCTGTGGGTTAGATTCTGTCATTCGGTTCACGGAAGCTGTTTTATCGGAGACTCCTGGGGGTCGTCGCTGGAGTTATGGAGTGGTCGCCATGTGGAAAGAGAACGAACTGAATGAGGTAAATCTGGTGCCATGAAGTCGATCCGCTGGCTTGTTACACGCTGCTAATCAGCAAAAGGCCAGCAAACTGGCAGGGGCCATGTTCCCTCCCCGGGGTGTAGGTGCTTCCTTGTCAGAAAACTCCAACCCAGTGCCCATTGGAAAACTCTAGTATGTGACAGCACAAACTGTTTGGGTCTGACGGAGCACACATAGTCATAAGTGTTGTGTCATATAAGGGGTCACTTATCCACACCTGGTGGTTAAA
This sequence comes from Cepaea nemoralis, assembly GCA_014155875.1. Lineage (NCBI taxonomy): Eukaryota > Metazoa > Mollusca > Gastropoda > Stylommatophora > Helicidae > Cepaea > Cepaea nemoralis. The sequence goes on from JACEFZ010019082.1 coordinate 95,970, forward strand.
GTTACATGTTAAAGAGAGAGAATCGAATTCATTGCACCGGGTTTAACCCTTCTGGCGCGGTCGTCTCATCGACGTCTCATAATGTCATCGAAATCAACGCAAAGCGATCTGCCTCCAAATCGTCCGCCGGCTGATTTCGAACCCTCGAATCAGCACCCCGGGGAGTTGTGGAACTGCGTTTCACTAACGCATAAGCCACTTGCGCCTACGTGTAATTGGGTACTATGAGAAACATGTTGAGAACCTTTGCTAATCGCTGGAGGGTCTCGATGTTGAGCTACCGGACTATGTCTGTTATCTGCCATCTGTAGTGGCAGGCTTCTTTGTGTCTGTATACTACACACATTCACACACTCGCCAGCCAATCTCGGCTGTGTTCGTTCGCTAGTGCAGGCTGGTCATGTAAGTCAGTTTTAATTCATCCATTCTCTAGCACGAAATACACCAGATGTTCATCAGTGACTTAGTGCTTCACCTTGTTTTTCTTACTCATTCCTTCATCAGCATCATCATCATCTTCCACGTTTGCCGTCAAGCGTCTTGCGAGGGATAGCTGATGTACCCAGCTCCCGATGGGTGGCACTGGATAGTGTCATTCCGTGTGATTGTACGATGTCTTTGATTTCGTCACCCATTTGCTTCTCTGGCGTCCTCTTGCTCTCGTGTCAGATCTGCTTTGATGTAGTGTCCGTAGTTGATGGTGTTGCATTCTAACGAGATGGCGGAACCATTCCATCTTCTGCCTTTCAGAATGTATTAGCACCAGGTGTTGATCCCGCTGCCTATCAATAACGCCATTTCTTACGCGGTCTCGGATAGTTAAGCTGGAAGCTCTTTTCAAGCATATCGTCTCGCAGGTGTTGTTTTCACATAAGTGTGATATTAATCATGTCCAAATTTGGCATTGATAGCATAGGGTTAGTGTCCATGTGTTATTTATTATCTGTTGTTTTGGATGTTTTAGTAAGGGTGATAGTTGATATAAAAGAGCACTTGCTTTTTGACTAATTTCTTAATAGGTAATATGTGTTAATACCTGGATGGCTTGGCCACGTGGCATGGTCGAGACAGAAACACGGAGCTGTTCCACGACTTTGGTGATCGAGTGAGATGGCAGAACATGATCGCCCACGCTTATCGGCATGGCACATGTTGGATGGAATAAACCATTCGTTCATTAGGAATCAAAACATAACTTTTCCTACATTGCAAGGTACTATAGGCAGTAATGACAGTTGTTTTTTTTTTTGTTTTTTTTTTTGTTTCTTTACATCACTTTTCCTCACTCACCCCTAACTGGGTAATACACTATTTTGTGGATACCCCGACGCTATATCTCGATTCCTTGAACTGAGGGTGAATTCTGATCAGGCAAGTCGGTGTCACCTTTAAGGGGAAAAGAGGAGATACCAGAACCAACTCCTTATGACAACAGTGGGCAGAAATACTCTAGGATGGCTGGTGCATCGGAGGACTGAGCACGCATGAAAATGCCCAATGTGTAGTGACGTTGTTCAACATAACATAACATAACGTAACGTAACATAGCATAACATAACATAACATAACATAACATAACCACAGACTCCGTTGACACTGCTCCAGACGTATGTGAAACCACTAAAGTGCGGCTGTTCTGTTGTAACAAACATCAGTTACATCATATATTGGTTGTAGGTTGTTGAATAATGCGTTAGCATAAATGTATGTTTTGTGTGAACTTTTTATGTTAACTTTAAACAGCTTTGTGGGCGGCAGCTATTTTGTAATGCAATGTAAACATCGTTTCAATTTAAGGTCTCGGTAATAGGAGTAGGTTTTTTTTTTTCTAAGTCATGTTGCCCCAGCCGTTTTCATTCTGTGTGTACATTAAGAGCTCGTTGTATTCTCTATGATTTAAATTCTCTTGGGGTATATACACATTGTGAAACCAACTCCGCAGTCTATTCTTTTTATACATTATCCTGGTTTGAGTGTTGTTTTACGTCTCTGTCCCCGTTGCTATTGCTAGATCAAGTGAAGCCTGGTACCCAGTTACAGTCAGGCGGTTTATTCTTATCTTTGCAACCGTAACCATGAGTTTCAAAATCCACAGAAATGAGAAAGAGGACGCCCAAGAAACAACTGCCTCACAGAAGGATATTGAAGGTGGACATTCGGAGCTGAAGAGCGCTGCTGAAAATAGGGGACACTGAAGGGACAGCAGGTGACTTCATCGCCAGTCTTTGGACTGACTTGCTTGATGATGAGATGATGATGATGATGATGATGATAATGCTTATGACGTAGATGATGATGATGATCTAGCAGTTCATTATCCGTTTGACTAAAGCTTGCGCCTCGTTGTGATTAGAACGTGTGTATACAAAATGAATTATATTAATTCTTGCATCAATATTGTCTTATAGTAAACGAGGAACAAAGGGACCAGCTGCTAGTTGCAGATATTTGTCGGATGTCCTCTTCAGATTGTCCATATCACTGGGTCTAGATATAAGTAATGTGTAAAGGACTCTTTTACAGTCCTTGAGGGGAATTTGGGTACACGGTGCTAGCTCTGTATTTGTATAGATCTATCGGCACTCGCTGGCAGTGTTACCCAAAAAAGCACTAAAAAGCACCAAAAGTTTTTAGGAAGCACCAAAACAAAGCACCAACTGTTTTTATTACAAATGTAACAAGGTAGCACAGTATAATTTATTATTATCACTTCATATTACAATGAAGTTTATTCCAGATCCGCCAAATCCCAATCAGAACTACTTTCGAGCCAAAAAAGCACCAAATTGCAATACTATTTTTTGGGGAAATCACTAAAACAAGCCCTGGCGGTATTCATTCAAAATGTTATAAAGTAGCACATTATAATTTATTATTATCACTGAATATTAGAATGAAGTTTATTCCAGATCTGCCAAATCCCAGTCAAACAACTCCTCTTGTTTCTGTAGCTATTTCCTGCTGTGTTTGCTCCTGCGATGATGAGGATGAGGAGGATGATTGAAAGAAACATGTATATGCCTCCTGTGATCCAATTTTTCGCAGAATATCCTTAGGTAGTTTATAATCATGACAGCATTTGCCATATCTTTTAATTCCATATCTAATAGTCAAAACAGCTGTCAAACTCTTTATGCTAAGTCTATTCCGCAATTTTGATTTTATAACTCCCATCTGACCGAAAATACGCGTCACGTCCGCATTAGAATGAGGTAAAATGAGGAGAGTTAAAGCTAAATCTGTAAGATCTTGGAAAGGATTTTCACCGGTGGCATCCCTGTATGAGTCTATTTCTGCCCACAGCCCAAGTGTGTCAGAGGTCTGTGTCCACTGCATATGATGAAGTTTTCTCCACTGGACATCGATGCGGGTGAGAGTAGCTATATCTTCTACAAACATTTTAGCAAGATCCAATATATAGGGCTTCATTGGCTGTAGACATCCACTTCCACTAAGACATGACATGGACTGTAACACTCAAACGTTATCGGGTGTACGTAAGCGCAGCTGTGTCAATGGCTCTATTAAACACTGGATGCACCTTCCACGAATTTCTTTCTCATAGAGAAACTTGTAGTCTGCTATTAAAGGGAGTTAAATTAGTTGAATATTGCGCGGTAACGTACTAAGACTGTTTTACTCCCTCGCTTCAGTTCAAATTCGGCTTTTTAGTGTTCCCAAAATGAATTTTAAAGTAATTTTTACCCACCCCAAAAAAGCACCCAAAAAATTTTGTGAAGCACTAAATTTACGCGGCTGCGCTAAAAGGAAAATTTTCGCACTAACTGGCATGAAAAAGCACTAAATTTAGCGCGAAAAGTACTAAAATGGCAACACTGCTCGCTGGGTGCTGCGGTCAGTGTCACGTGGTGCTAGCTCTGTATTTGTATAGAACTATCGGCACTCGCTGGGTGATGCGGTCAGTGTCACGCGGTGCTAGCTCTGTATTTGTATAGAACTATCGGCACTCGCTGGGTGCTGCGGTCAGTGTCACGTGGTGCTAGCTCTGTATTTGTATAGAACTATCGGCACTCGCTGGGTGATGCGGTCAGTGTCACGTGGTGCTAGCTCTGTATTTGTATAGAACTATCGGCACTCGCTGGGTGCTGCGGTCAGTGGTACGTGGTGCTAACTCTGTATTTGTATAGAACTATCGGCACTCGCTGGGTGATGCGGTCAGTGTCACGTGGTGCTAGCTCTGTATTTGTATAGAACTATCGGCACTCGCTGGGTGCTGCGGTCAGCGTCAAGCAGGCCACATTAACTTCTCAAGACATTTCTCGGTACCCATTTTATACTGGGCCCACTCGGAAGACCATTTTTTTTAAAAATCCGCCTATACATGGGTTCGAACATACAGCCTCGGGGCCGGCAGGGAGATGTTCTAGATTACTGCAGTTCCCTGTACCGAGACATGTCAGTAATAATTGGTGAGAGAGAAGAAGCAAGAAACTAGAGACAACAGACTCACATGCGCAGGAATACGAACATAGGTATAGCGGGACATATTGAGTACATCATCATTTGGCAAGGTCTTTGCGGAGCGTCGCTCTAATCACAGGCCAGCAGGAAAACTTTCGCCAGTGCCCCCTGTATCATGCATGTTCCTCCAGGCATCTTTGACGTATCGTGACCACGCACATGTTGGTGAGCTCCTGTCGCATGCATGGTCCTGTCAGTGTCTTTAACGTACTGTGTCCACTCACATGTTGGTCAGCCCCTCCTTCATGCATGTTCCTGCCAGGCATCTTTGACGTACCCTGTTCATTCACATGTTGGTCAGCCCCTGCCTTATGCATGTTCCTGCCAGGCATCTTTGACGTACCCTGTTCATTCACATGTTGGTCAGCCCCTGCCTCATGCATGTTCCTGCCAGGCATCTTTGAGGTACCCTGTTCATTCACATGTTGGTCAGCCCCTGCCTCATGCATGTTTCTGCCAGGCATCTTTGATGAACCCTGTTCATTCACATGTTGGTCAGCCCCTGCCTCATGCATGTTCCTGCCAGGCATCTTTGACGTACCCTGTTCATTCACATGTTGGTCAGCCCCTGCCTCATGCATGTTCCTGCCAGGCATCTTTGATGAACCCTGTTCATTCACATGTTGGTCAGCCCCTGCCTCATGCATGTTCTTGCCAGGCATCTTTGACGTACCCTGTTCATTCACATGTTTGTCATCTCCTGTCTCATGAATGTTCCTGCCAGGCATCTTTGATGAACCCTGTTCATTCACATGTTTGTCATCTCCTGTCTCATGCATGTTCCTGCCAGGCATCTTTGATGAACCCTGTTCATTCACATGTTGGTCAGCCCCTGTCTCATGCAATTTCCTGCCAGGTATCTTTAACGTGCCCTATTCATTCACATGTTAGTCAGCCCTTGCCTCGTCTGCGAGAAACCTTGCCTTCCAGTACCGTTCTATCTAAACCCCTGGGACATGTGTTGTGATGACGTATATTCGTTAACGAGACCCGGTACTGTTTATATGCCAGTTTTCTTACATATTCTTATCTTGTAGAATATGTTGCAATATGAAACAATCATTATATCTTCCGGAGCAATTCACCATAGCTTTGTTTTTCTCCAATGACAGACAAAGAATTATCTTTCAGGCCATTTCTTGGTCAAGTGTCATCTTTGGTCCGTGTCAGTGTATCCCACAGTCGGGCACCATCAGCAGAAAGTATCGCGGACTAATTTACAAATCTCTAATTCCCAGTGTGTATATTGGACGTAGACTCCGAGTTTCGTTGCTCCCACAAGACTAGGAGTACGCACGGAACAGTGATTAATCGTCGGAGATTGTGTCTGGTCTCTGGACAATTGGTTACCCCTTCCCTTTTCCACATACTATGACTGTTTATTTTATTCATACAATTCCAGCTGCTTGCTGTTTTATAAGAAGCCTAGTCGGCGTGATGGGTTGAAATCTAGTGCTTTGTTTCAAGACAGCCTTCTTACACTCTAAATGTGTACATTCCTATTTAATGAAATGTGTATGTAGTAGGTGTGAGAGTTGGCTCTCCTGCTATCATTACTTTTTACTGTGCGTGTACTACAACGTACAATGAGGGAGCCGCGGTATCGCAGTGGCTAGCACACTTGCCTGCTGGCCTGGTGGGCAGGTGTTCGAGTCTCCACCGATGCTATGTTTTTATAAACATGGTCTGCTAGGTGGACCCAGCCTCAAATGGGTATCAAGAAATATCTTGGGAAGTAAAGGCTTCAGCGTGATATTGACCACATCATCCATTGAGTGATCTATAAAATGTCGACGGAATAACTGTTTTTTCGCAGAGGGACACTGTTGTGTTTTTCTGGGGAGGATGTGATGTTTTTTGTAACCGTTTTAGGAATGTTTTTCACAAGAAAACACGGAAGGCAGGCGGTGGAAGGAATTTTGAGGGGCAGCCGACAGATAGTTGTTGGTTATGGTGTCAAGTTTCGCGAAGGTAGGCAGATAGTCTCTTTAACGAGACAATGGCTACGGTCACCGACCAGTATGGTTACTGCCAGGAGGGAAAGCAACGATAAACTACCTTCTATAAAGAAGCCTAGTTTATCATGATTAGCCAAATCACAAACACCACAAGAAAAGGATAGCAACACTGAAATTGGCAACATGGCGCACAGCCGTTTTACAGGGAAAAGCAAATGATATTAAAAGCGATAAATGTATGATTATCATGATATTGATGGAATTGATATAATTTTCCCGTATTTCTTCCTAATTGTCAATGAAAACTAAATGCTCTCTTAGAAGATAATATAGTCTATTGTCTCAATACAGAATCCAATATTACCCGGATGAAGTCTAAAAGATTTTCTTAAAAAAAAAAAAAAACCACCTTACACATTTTTTTGTTCTTGTTTGAACACGAAATCTCCATATACTTTGAATTATTAATGAAGAATACCTTTTATATCCTTAAATGAATCCCAGCATAACTTTTCTTGCCTATCCTTCATCCAAGTGCGCATAAATATAACACAACGGGATAATTTCTAAATGCAAGATGATTGACTGGCTGGCGAGCCGGACTACTGTGGAAAGCCGACGAGCAATAGACCGGGCTGATATATTGAATGCCGTCAGAGGGGCGGGGTTATTACACGAATCAAGAGACGATTGCTAATCTGCAACTTTGACCAGACTGCAAAATCATCAAGTGAATAGGAGTGAAGCCAAATAGGAGCGCTATTCAGGTGGCCAAAGAAGAATAATCAACCACCTCAAAACTGGTGTCCAACCAACCAACCAATCAGCCAACGGTTCCAGGAATTTCCCAATCGCTTCCCCAGGCAAACAAAGCATGATGTATATACGAGGGCTATTCCCAAATCAACCCCCGATTGGCTGGTAAAGATTTGAACAAATTGATAATAACACCTAAATACATACAAAAGTTACATGCATCACTGCATCACTTTTCCACATAGTTACCACCTAAATTCAGGCACTTGTCGTGCCGTGGCACGAGTTTTGGAATGGGCGATGTCGAAGCGCTGGGTAGCCAGCCAGACCTTCACCTTGCTGAAGAGATGATAATCGCTTGTTCCTCAGGCTCAAGACCCCCCCCCCCGGTCGTACACTGCAAGGTACTATGGGCAGTAGATGGCAGTATACAGTTTTAACAGCTAAGTCTGGGCTGTAAAAAAATAAGGGGGGGGGGGGGTGAAAATTCCCACTTAAACTGCTCAAGTAAAGCCTTTGTGCGAGCAGCAGTGTGGGGCCGCGCGTTGTCGTGCAAGATAATGACGCCACAGGTTAGCATTCCACGCCTTTTTGTTTTGGATTGACCGACGAAGCTGCTTCAGTGTTTCACGATAAACTTCTGACATTATTGTGGTCCCCAGTGTCATGAATTCCGCCAACAAAATGCGCTTATGGTCCAAGAACACTGTAACCATCATATTTTCGTTGCGAAAATGTTTGCTTTAATTTTTTAAATCTTGTTTGGCGAATGAGTAAGCATCCACTGTTTTGAGTTTTCCTTCGTCTCTGCATTCAGGAAATGAATCCATGTCTCCTCCCCAATCACTATTCTGTCGAGAAATGCATTCCCTTCTTCCCTGTATCGCAGATTGTACGTCAAAGTCGAGTCCATTCTTTGAGCTTTGAGAACGTCAGTCAGTTGCTTTGGTACCCATCGTGAACATAATTTATGGTAACCTAACCTCTCTGTGACATGTCGAAACAGACTAGTCCTGGAAATTTGTGGAAATTATGTAGAAAGATCTGAAATTGTGAAACGGCGCACTCACTACGACTTGGTCGACATTTTGAATGCGCTCATCTGCGACACATGAATGTCGTCCTTGTCCACCCTCATCATGCACATCTTTACCCCATCTCTGAATGTTCTGCACCAATTCCTCACGGAACTTTCACTCATAGCGTTATCACCGAACACACGACACAATCGACGATGAATCATTGCCGCATTTTCACCTTCTGCTTGAAGAAAACGTATCACACCACGAATTCCACAGCTTGCGGGAAAGGCAATAACAGTATCCATATTTATTCGTTTACGACTGTAGGTATATGTGTAGTGAACTAAAAGACTACTGAATAATGCAAGCAATGAACGATGTCGCTATAGCAACCGGTTTATTTATCCCAGTTTAATAAGTGGTTAATTTTGTAATAGCCCTCATATTTGTGTAAACAGTCATACGTTAGTAGAAGTGGTCTCTCTCTCTCTCTCTCTCTCTCTCTCTCTCTCTCTCTCTCTCTCTCTCTCACACACACACACACACACACACACACACACACACACACACACACACTCACTCACTCACTCATTTCATTCATTCATTCAGTAGCATGTCCTTTGCAGAACCTTGCTCCCATAGTAACCTTCCAGAAAACTTCTCGATCACAAGCAAGATTCCCGCGTCCGATACACCCATTTGGAGATCCTCCGCCACATCCTGCACCCATCTTCTCTTGGTTTTCCTCTTCCTCTCTTCCCAAGCATATACCCCTCCATTATTCTCTCCAAACTTTCATGACGTTTCAAGTGACCAAAATATTTCAATTTTCTTTGTTTTATCGTCTTTAATGGCCAACCCTCTTCAATATTTAGCTCTTTTGATGTATGGATGTATTTGTTCTTTTCTTTACCAAAGATATTCTTAGAACCCGTCTATAACATTTGTATTCAAAGGCATGTATGCGTTGTTCAGCTTGTTTAGTAAGTGTCCAGGTCTCACATGCGTATGTTGCAATGAGAAAGATGCATGCTCTTAAAAATCTAATTTTTGAAGTTCTATCTATCCCACTCCATAATTTATTCAGTTGTTGTAGTCTTCAAAGAGCAATTAATAGTCGTCGTTTAATTTCTTTCATTGTGTCACCGTTGTTGGTAATCAATGACCCAAGATATTCAAAATGTTCCACTACCTCCAATATTTCCTCATTAACATATATTTCTTTCTCCATAGTAGTTTTATCTGTGTGCATTGTCTTTGTTTTTGCTATGTTAAGATATAAGTTGTGATTTTCACTATTTCTTTGAGTTGAGGTTATTAAGTGTTCTATACCATTCTGTGATGTGGATAGTATTAATGTATCATCAGTATATCAAATCTCCGGTATCTCATGACCACCGATATTTAGGGCATCATATTGCTCCCTGGTTATATCATCTCTGACATTTCTCATTATATTTTCGGCATACAGGTTAAACAAATAGGGTGACAGCACGCAGCCCTGACGGACTATATATTATATATGAAATCTCTCGGAACCAAGCATACATGTAGCTTAATTCATTACCACTTAATAGACTGGAGTTTTCTTATGCACATCCATTGACTTGGCGCTTTCATTTTGTTTTCTTTATATACACTGTGATTGCTGGTTACTATTTATAATGCATTATTCTCTTGCTTTTGTTTACAGGATTGCAGCGTCCAAGACCCAATGAATGCGCCTGTTAGCTCTGAAAGAGAGGAACCCAGTTTAAATCCATTATCTGTATTTTATCGCAGTTGGATCACATCAGTTCGGTTTCAGTCAGCTTGCATTTTGTTTCAATCGGCTCTTGTTTAGTTAACCTCTTTGATTCAAAAGCATGCACGAGGAATCTGCATATCTGTAAATTGCTATCGCCACTCTTTTTATTGAAAACATCAAACTTGTTTATGTTCTGTGGATTTTCGTGAATACACAATTCGTAAATAGTCGTCCATTCTTCAAAGGGCTCAAGTGTGTGTGGTTACAAGCAGCATACCAGATAAGGCGGGAAGTTCTAATTAAAACAAAGGGTTTTATGTTAAGCTCCTTGTTACCCGATACAAGACCAGCTGGCAAAAATGTTGTGATTCTATCAGGTTTGTCAGCACTACAACAACCGCTGTGAGCAGCTGTGATATTTTCAATATCACAAATATCCGTTGTTTGTTTGTGGATTTTGACACTTCCATTGACAACAAGTCTATGGATTGACAGCAGACACAAGGCGAATAGTTTTCCTGCTCCCAGGGGACTCTGCTCTACCCAAAATAACAGGTTAACGCCCATTCTGCCGTTCACATGGCTGGTTTCTTCAGAAGGCGGCGCAGCTTCATCGTCAAGATTGTCTGCGCTGTTCTCGTGTGTTATATACTTTCACTATTCATATTTGCAACCGATAACAAAAGGACGTTGCCGTTAATGGATGATGAGTTCAGTGACAGAAAGCCAAACGTGAATCATGTTTTAGAGAATGTTCACAACGAAGAGAAGGACAAAGAGAACATCCAGCGCAGGGAGCAGCATGATCACCAACAGAACCATCATGATTTGAATTTCAAGAATGAGCCTATACCTATCCAGCAACAGCCGCCGGAAGCCGCTTTAGGTCGCAATGCTGGTGGAAATGAGAAAGTTGGTATGAATGCGGACGATAGGAAGAGGCCGGATTTGTCCGATTTGCAGCATGGACTCAACATAGCGGACCCGCGGAATGTCCCTCAAGTGAGCCAGACCACCACGGTGGACCCAGAGGCACCGGGTAAGTGGTGTGAATGAAGCGGTAAGGTGTGTGAATGAAGCAGTAAGGTGTGTGAATGAAGTGGTAAGGTGTGTGAATGAAGCAGTAAGGTGTGTGAATGAAGTGGTAAGGTGTGTGAATGAGGAGATAAGATGTGTGAATGAGGTAGTAAGTCGTGTGAATGAAGCTGGAAGGTGTGTGAATGTAATGGCAGCTTATGTAAATGAGAAATATCTGTCTATCTGTCTATCTATCTATCTATCTATCTATCTATCTATCTATCTATCTATCTATCTATCTATCTATCTATCTATCTATCTATCTATCTATCTATCTATCTATCTATCTGTCTGTCTGTCTGTCTGTCTGTCTGTCTGTCTGTCTGTCTGTCTGTCTGTCTGTCTGTCTGTCTGTCTGTCTGTCTGTCTGTCTGTCTGTCTGTCTATCTGGCTGCCTGCCTGTCTGTACGTTCGCCCACCCACATGTGTGTCCGTTTGTTTTTTAGTCTTTCCACCATTTGTCATTCAGTTGTTTTGTCAGTCTAGCTAACATTCCATGTGTCTGTCACTATTGTATATGTATTTAGCAATTTACTAATGTGTTATGTGTCCTTTTATTCTTATATGTATGTGCCTGCCTGGCTCATTGCCCCTTTGTTTAACAATAGGCGTTAACAAGCACGTGATGTGCAATTGTCGCTCCAACAACATTTTTTTCCTAGTTGTTATTCATCTGTAATTGTTGTACTCTTCCTCTCCCTTCTTCTGTTCTGCCATATACCTTTTCTAATGTTTCATCGTTAACTTTTTCCCCGTCCATCTCCATCTTTTTTATGTAAACAGGCAATTATGTCCAAAGTCTTACTTTCCTATTGCTTATTCGTTTCTTTTTCTGCCATGTATTTTCCCATAAGAGCATAGGCCCTCAAGCTCAAGCGTCCTATCTGTTTCTATCTCCTGCATCTCTCGTCATGGCCTCCCCATAATAACCTCTGTTTCGAAGTCTCTCCCTCTAATTTTTCGTCGGGTTGATTCCAGCGAACTGACTTTGTAATTATGCTGTTAGAAGATTGTTCTCGGTGTGTCTAGCGTCTTTTCCTCACGAATCAAACGAACGGACGTGTGGTTGAAGAACATCTGGCAGCTCCATGTCAGCACACCCGCCCATTGTTAGCATCTGTTTCAGATGTTCTCGCCAGACAAACTATTCCCGTGGCTCGTTAGGATCCAAGTTCTCCGGCCATAGCTCTGTTGGGTTGTTTACTGTTCCCCGAGCTGCAGGATATAGCCAAAGATAAAACGGCTGGGCAAGATTTGGTTGAGGGCCAAGCCTTACTGGAGGGTAAAGAACAGATGAAGATGAAGCTCAAAATGCCACGAAATAGGATCCGATTTGAGTCAAGAGAAGACATTATGCTGAACGCCACAGCAGTGCACTAGTCCGTTTCCAAATAGCTATTCCTGAAATGCTCCTAACAATGGCAGAACCAAATGAAGAAGTGTCTATTGTTATAGGAGGTTAGCGTGTCAGCCCTCCATGGTGAGGAATTGTTGTTTTCCTGGTCAAGGGTCCGACACATTGTGCACAGACCTCGTATAACAGACACACACATATTGGTGTGTTCCCATGTGTTGAGCGTGGGTTTGTTCACCAGAGGTTCAATGCTTCTTGATTAAAGATTCCAGTTCGATTATGTGGGTATGATGTCTTAATAGAAGACACCAATAACTTCCATCAACTTCAACCTGTGATTAAAGCAACAGGAACCTTATCACATGCTGCCCAGAAAAACGGTTAGTAGGACACTCCCCAAGTTTTTTTTTTTTTTTTTAATGTCGTACGCAGTTAGAACCGTTGTCAATGACATTGTCTTAATAGATGTATATCTGTATTGTCATAAGTTGCCACTAGTCGTTCCACGAAATATCATATCAGATATTGCTGTGGAAAACCCTTTTTTGCGCTCCTAGTCCATACACACTATTTATAGTAGTGATGGACTGATTTCTGCACATGGATTAGCTTTCCCTATTAACAGCCAACAGGCAAAGTGGTCAAGCCGTTTGACTCGTGCTCCGAAGGTTGTGGGTTCGATCCGCACCCTTCGGTTTACTAGTTAAATGTTTCGGAGACTCCTGTGGGTCGTCGCTAAAAGCTACGGAGTTCGTGCTTTCTGCGACGCTTTCCGTGCTGCGGAAAGAGACCGAGCCATATGGGATAAAACCCGGTGCAATGAAGTCGACCCTGTCGACTTTTAAGCGACTTTTTTTTTTAGGCGAACCCACTCCAATTTCGGAGGTACTTGTACTATACGTCCCCAAGTCAAGGACGCCAGGTTAACATTTTAGTCCAGCTGTCCGGTGTAGGGGTTAAACCCCTACCCTCGGCATCAGCATAACGGATGTTTAAGAACACGCGTTCTTACCCATTCGACCATGCTAACCTGCAAACCGTTATTCAAGGAACCATGCATGGTTGAGCTGGCCAGCACTAGCCGCAAGCAGGCATTGTGCTTTACTATTCTTCACACAAGCTTTGGTGTAGCGGTTGCGTGGACAATGGCATGAATGCGGTCGGACGAGAGTTCGATTCCTGGGCTCGACAGCGCTTGCTACGGGAGGAAAGACTGACCACCTATCCCTGCGTGCACTCTGTTCTACAAAATCTGATGGACCTAACAATTCACATGTCCACGGCTGGTTCTTGTTGTGAGACTTGTTCCCTGTCTTCACACAGTTGTATTTTAGCTAGTATCCTCTGATTAGCATCGGTATGTGTATGTGTGTGCGCGCGCGCGTCCTACATTAAACTTATTTTAATTATACCTCCATAAGGGTAAGTACTACCTTTTTTTTATATATCCTTTTACAGGACATCGCTGTCAACACCAGCATTTTACTGCTGTTGTTGATGTCTTGGCAAATTTACGTTCAGTAGTTTAAAGATTCAGCACAACCCACAACTGTCAACGCCGATCGTATTCCGGCACGAACCTAAGGCCATGTCCACGTCAACTTGGACGTTCAGTAGTTTGCCATTGCTTTCTGAACGACCGGCTCCATAGCTCGTAAAACCCAGCGCAATGCGGGCTGCTGCCAAATCGGTCGCATCTGTATTTCGAACCCGGGTAAACGGACTTACGAATCGCGTCCTTAAGTTTTTCGCCACAAAGACCGGCTAAGTACTACATTCAGTCTCTGATATAAGTAGCGGAAATTAAAACCTGCCCACAGCAGAACAAATCAATCGCTGATTTTCCCGTCAGGGTAGTGCGGTTACTTATTTCAAAGCACTTAGTTAAATTCCATCCCCATGGAGTCGACCTCCTTCCAGCACGGCTTAGCTTTCCAACTAAACCTCTTGCTGGTAATATTGCCAGACACGTCAATCGCATCAAACGAACCTGTCATCTAACATGTTTCAGTATCCGTGCAGGTTGGCGCTCGGAAGCATCAATCTGTATTTGAAAACATGTTCGGGTGGCTTTCAATATCCGTCCATTCTCTCTCTCTCTCTCTCTCTCTCTCTCTCTCTCTCTCTCTCTCTCTCTCTCTCTCTCTCTCTCTCTCTCTCACTCTCTCCCCCCCCCCCACCCCTGTTTCTGCTCAGCTGAAACACCGGGGTTTCAGTTCACGCAAGCTTGACCCTTTGAGTCAGACCCAGGCATATCCTGCTGTCCAACACTCTTCTAGCTCCCCGCGTGTCCTTTCCATATTATTCATCTCTGTCTCTGATTAATCCTCTTCTTCTTATGTTTTATGCCTCCCCCTATTTCTTTGGCTCCGTGCGTTATAGGCAAGGGGCATTTCTAATACACACGGGGACATTCTAGTACTAAGCTCCAGCGTCTTTTCCTCAGCTCTTGGTTCACTGGTGTTTGTTGAGTTCTCAATTAGCTCCACACAGATCAATCTGTCCTAACATGTTAGCTCTTCTAGTGTGCGGAGACGCCAATTAATGAATCTGTGTAGTGTATTGATTGTTTTAATCGTTCTATCATGTTTCTGATACATACTGCAATACGGATGTCACGTCAGAGTCAAATATTCCAAGTTTGCGCTAAGCTTAATTTCCTTAGACTTCCACTAATTTCCTTAGACTTCCACTAATTTCCTTAGACTTCCACTAATTTCCTTAGACTTCCACAGTGGCCACGAACTGTGCAGTTTAGGTTTTCTTTTTGCACCTGTAAAACATCGGATAACATCCATCACCTTAATGAGTATTTGAACACGGGTTTCCCGAACATCCATACAGCGTGCTGACCACTCGGCCAGACGCTCCTCTCGAAGGCTTCACTAATGGAGATAAAATAAATGTCCACCCAACCTACTGAGTTCGCAATAAAATAAATGTCCACCCAACCTACTGAGTTCGCAATAAAATAAATGTCCACCCAACCTACTGAGTTCGCAATAAAATAAATGTCCACCCAACCTACTGAGTTCGCAATAAAATAAATGTCCACCCAACCTACTGAGTTCGCAGTAAAATAAATGTCCACCCAACCTACTGAGTTCGCAATAAAATAAATGTCCACCCAACCTGCTGGCTCAGTCTGTCATTCCGATGGCAATCTGCCATCGTTCACATGAGAACTGTCTGCTGCAGACTACTGTACCCGCTCTACCACATCAGTCTCCCACACAGAGGAATGTCCATGGGACATTGGAGTTTAGAACCCTGAACACACCCTCGGGGAGTGCCTCGATTGCATAGGACATAGGACTGCGCTGTCAGACGTGGCCAGAGAACGCTGAACTAAAGATGTGGGATTCCTGTATTGACCTGGAGAAAACAATGGCCTCTTGCTGGCAACGTAGCTGCAGAAATAGCAAAGCTAATAACACCAACAAGAAGAAGAAGAAAACACTGAAGATTAGCGCCCTCGCACCCAATAGGTGTTTCTAGATAAGTTTGCTGGGTTTTCCATATGGAACTGTGGCCGAGGATGGCTGTCTCTCACTCTAATGCCATGGGTTCGAGCCCACGTAACACAAGACGGCTTCTCTGTCATTACTGCCTATAGCAGCTTAACTCTATGATATGGGGGAAAGGGGGGGGGGGGGTGTCTTGAGCCTGAGGAATTAAGGCCGCCAAGTTAGTGCAATCGCAACGAGCTGTGCTGGTTAGGGTTTTCTCTTTGCTCCCGACTGTAAAGTACAAAAATCTATCACCTTACCGAGGACTTGAACACGGACTTCCCCAATGAAAGCCCAACGTTCTGACCACTCGGCCAGACGCTCCTCTTGAAGGCTTCACTAACGGAGATAAAATAAATTCAACCCAACCTGCTGTGTTCCCATTCACTGTAGCAACAAGCATGTATTCTCCGCTCTCGTGGCCAAATGGTCAAGCGGTCTTCTTGTCGCTCTGAGATCATTGGATAGTTTCTGTACGACCAACATCCTCTTCTTCTTATATTCCATACCACGTGGCGTAGGTGATAATATCTGTCCACATTCTTCTGTCTCGAGTCCTGCCACTCATTTCATACACTGATGCCATGATGTCGACTGTCCAGCGTCTTCTCTCGTTTTGTTTCTCCCTGCTACTTCTCCCCTCCGACTTTCCTGTTGTGACGACAAACTCCAGCTGTCCTCTTCTCATGACATGCCCAAATAATCGTGACTGTGTTCTTCGCTTGCCAGAAGCCAGTTCACTTTCTGAGTTCTTCAAGATATCATTCCTGCTCTTTATATTCCTCCACAGTGTTCTCATCATCCTTCTATAAACCCACATCTCCGCAGCTTCCATATAATGCTTTATTTGTCTGCTAAATGTCCATGATTTGCTGCCGTACATCAGGATTGGCTCGGTATAGCTCTTAATAGCGACAAACTAAAACGATTAATACAAATCCTTTTTAATGACAGTTTCCTGGGTTTGTCTTCGTCTTGCCCTGCGTGCTGTTTTTTGTTTTTTTTAAATCACTAAATGAATGTTAGTATTTCTCTCGGTATTGGAGTGTGAATCCTGCAGCCCACAGTAACGGGACTATGATTGTTTTCTCGGCCCTGTTGCCTTGTTAGTTCAACATGGACAGATTCCAGCCCACAGCTCACGGCCCTCTTTGCTGTTGCTCGATTACAAGTGGACCGAACGTTGTGCGTACACAGGTGCTGAGCGCTTAGGGGTATTCTTAGATCCTTTTTAGAAGCCCACCAACAAGTGGCCGGGGGCGGTTGTTTGAGTTGTAATTTCATGTCAGCGTAGTAGAGTTGTTAGTGCGCCTGTCTTCTACCGTGAGTGTATGTGATTGGGACTCAGCGAGGCACTTTCTTGATCTTGGTCTGGCACATCAAGTGTGTGTGTATGTGATTGGGACTCAGCGAGGCACTTTCTTGATCTTGGTCTGGCACATCAAGTGTGTGTGTATGTGATTGGGACTCAGCGAGGCACTTTCTTGATCTTGGTCTGGCACATCAAGTGTGTGTGTATGTGATTGGGACTCAGCGAGGCACTTTCTTGATCTTGGTCTGGCACATCAAGTGTGTGTGTATGTGATTGGGACTCAGCGAGGCACTTTCTTGATCTTGGTCTGGCACATCAAGTGTGTGTGTATGTGACTGGGACTCAGCGAGGCACTTTCTTGATCTTGGTCTGGCACATCAAGTGTGTGTGTATGTGATTGGGACTCAGCGAGGCACTTTCTTGATCTTGGTCTGGCACATCAAGTGTGTGTGTATGTGATTGGGACTCAGCGAGGCACTTTCTTGATCTTGGTCTGGCACATCAAGTGTGTGTGTATGTGATTGGGACTCAGCGAGGCACTTTCTTGATCTTGGTCTGGCACATCAAGTGTGTGTGTATGTGACTGGGACTCAGCGAGGCACTTTCTTGATCTTGGTCTGGCACATCAAGTGTGTGTGTATGTGACTGGGACTCAGCGAGGCACTTTCTTGATCTTGGTCTGGCACATCAAGTGTGTGTGTATGTGATTGGGACTCAGCGAGGCACTTTCTTGATCTTGGTCTGGCACATCAAGTGTGTGTGTATGTGATTGGGACTCAACGAGGCACTTTCTTGATCTTGGTCTGGCACATCAAGTGTGTGTGTGTATGTGACTGGGACTCAGCGAGGCACTTTCTTGATCTTAGTCTGGCACATCAAGTGTGTGTGTATGTGATTGGGACTCAACGAGGCACTTTCTTGATCTTGGTCTGGCACATCAAGTGTGTGTGTATGTGATTGGGACTCAGCGAGGCACTTTCTTGATCTTGGTCTGGCACATCAAGTGTGTGTGTGTATGTGATTGGGACTCAGCGAGGCACTTTCTTGATCTTGGTCTGGCACATCAAGTGTGTGTGTATGTGACTGGGACTCAGCGAGGCACTTTCTTGATCTTGGTCTGGCACATCAAGTGTGTGTGTATGTGATTGGGACTCAGCGAGGCACTTTCTTGATCTTGGTCTGGCACATCAAGTGTGTGTGTATGTGATTGGGACTCAACGAGGCACTTTCTTGATCTTGGTCTGGCACATCAAGTGTGTGTGTATGTGACTGGGACTCAGCGAGGCACTTTCTTGATCTTGGTCTGGCACATCAAGTGTGTGTGTATGTGATTGGGACTCAACGAGGCACTTTCTTGATCTTGGTCTGGCACATCAAGTGTGTGTGTATGTGATTGGGAATCAGCGAGGCACTTTCTTGATCTTGGTCTGGCACATCAAGTGTGTGTGTATGTGATTGGGACTCAGCGAGGCACTTTCTTGATCTTGGTCTGCCACATCAAGTGTGTGTGTATGTGACTGGGACTCAGCGAGGCACTTTCTTGATCTTGGTCTGGCACATCAAGTGTGTGTGTATGTGATTGGGACTCAGCGAGGCACTTTCTTGATCTTGGTCTGGCACATCAAGTGTGTGTGTATGTGATTGGGACCTCAGCGAGGCACTTTCTTGATCTTGGTCTGGCACATCAAGTGTGTGTGTATGTGATTGGGACTCAGCGAGGCACTTTCTTGATCTTGGTCTGGCACATCAAGTGTGTGTGTATGTGACTGGGACTCAGCGAGGCACTTTCTTGATCTTGGTCTGGCACATCAAGTGTGTGTGTATGTGACTGGGACTCAGCGAGGCACTTTCTTGATCTTGGTCTGGCACATCAAGTGTGTGTGTATGTGATTGGGACTCAGCGAGGCACTTTCTTGATCTTGGTCTGGCACATCAAGTGTGTGTGTATGTGATTGGGACTCAACGAGGCACTTTCTTGATCTTGGTCTGGCACATCAAGTGTGTGTGTGTATGTGACTGGGACTCAGCGAGGCACTTTCTTGATCTTGGGTCTGGCACATCAAGTGTGTGTGTATGTGATTGGGACTCAACGAGGCACTTTCTTGATCTTGGTCTGGCACATCAAGTGTGTGTGTATGTGATTGGGACTCAGCGAGGCACTTTTCTTGATCTTGGGCTGGCACATCAGGTGTGTGTGTATGTGATTGGGACTCAAGCGAGGCACTTTCTTGATCTTGGTCTGGCACATCAAGTGTGTGTGGTATGTGACTGGGACTCAGCGAGGCACTTTCTTGATCTTGGTCTGGCACATCAAGTGTGTGTGTATGTGATTGGGACTCAGCGAGGCACTTTCTTGATCTTGGTCTGGCACATCAAGTGTGTGTGTATGTGATTGGGACTCAACGAGGCACTTTCTTGATCTTGGTCTGGCACATCAAGTGTGTGTGTATGTGACTGGGACTCAGCGAGGCACTTTCTTGATCTTGGTCTGGCACATCAAGTGTGTGTGTATGTGATTGGGACTCAACGAGGCACTTTCTTGATCTTGGTCTGGCACATCAAGTGTGTGTGTGTGTGATTGGGACTCAGCGAGGCACTTTCTTGATCTTGGTCTGGCACATCAAGTGTGTGTGTATGTGATTGGGACTCAACGAGGCACTTTCTTGATCTTGGTCTGGCACATCAAGTGTGTGTGTATGTGATTGGGACTCAGCGAGGCACTTTCTTGATCTTGGTCTGGCACATCAAGTGTGTGTGTATGTGATTGGGACTCAGCGAGGCACTTTCTTGATCTTGGTCTGGCACATCAAGTGTGTGTGTATGTGATTGGGACTCAACGAGGCACTTTCTTGATCTTGGTCTGGCACATCAAGTGTGTGGTATGTGATTGGGACTCAGCGAGGCACTTTCTTGATCTTGGTCTGGCACATCAAGTGTGTGTGTATGTGATTGGGACTCAGCGAGGCACTTTCTTGATCTTGGTCTGGCACATCAAGTGTGTGTGTATGTGATTGGGACTCAGCGAGGCACTTTCTTGATCTTGGTCTGGCACATCAAGTGTGTGTGTATGTGATTGGGACTCAGCGAGGCACTTTCTTGATCTTGGTCTGGCACATCAAGTGTGTGTGTATGTGATTGGGACTCAGCGAGGCACTTTCTTGATCTTGGTCTGGCACATCAAGTGTGTGTGTATGTGATTGGGACTCAGCGAGGCACTTTCTTGATCTTGGTCTGGCACATCAAGTGTGTGTGTATGTGATTGGGACTCAGCGAGGCACTTTCTTGATCTTGGTCTGGCACATCAAGTGTGTGTGTATGTGATTGGGACTCAGCGAGGCACTTTCTTGATCTTGGTCTGGCACATCAAGTGTGTGTGTATGTGATTGGGACTCAGCGAGGCACTTTCTTTGATCTTGGTCTGGCACATCAAGTGTGTGTGTATGTGACTGGGACTCAGCGAGGCACTTTCTTGATCTTGGTCTGGCACATCAAGTGTGTGTGTATGTGACTGGGACTCAGCGAGGCACTTTCTTGATCTTGGTCTGGCACATCAAGTGTGTGTGTATGTGATTGGGACTCAGCGAGGCACTTTCTTGATCTTGGTCTGGCACATCAAGTGTGTGTGTATGTGATTGGGACTCAACGAGGCACTTTCTTGATCTTGGTCTGGCACATCAAGTGTGTGTGTGTATGTGACTGGGACTCAGCGAGGGCACTTTCTTGATCTTGGTCTGGCACATCAAGTGTGTGTGTATGTGATTGGGACTCAACGAGGCACTTTCTTGATCTTGGTCTGGCACATCAAGTGTGTGTGTATGTGATTGGGACTCAGCGAGGCACTTTCTTGATCTTGGGCTGGCACATCAGGTGTGTGTGTATGTGATTGGGACTCAGCGAGGCACTTTCTTGATCTTGGTCTGGCACATCAAGTGTGTGTGTATGTGACTGGGACTCAGCGAGGCACTTTCTTGATCTTGGTCTGGCACATCAGTGTGTGTGTATGTGATTGGGACTCAGCGAGGCACTTTCTTGATCTTGGTCTGGCACATCAAGTGTGTGTGTATGTGATTGGGACTCAACGAGGCACTTTCTTGATCTTGGTCTGGCACATCAAGTGTGTGTGTATGTGACTGGGACTCAGCGAGGCACTTTCTTGATCTTGGTCTGGCACATCAAGTGTGTGTGTATGTGATTGGGACTCAACGAGGCACTTTCTGATCTTGGTCTGGCACATCAAGTGTGTGTGTGTGTGATTGGGACTCAGCGAGGCACTTTCTTGATCTTGGTCTGGCACATCAAGTGTGTGTGTATGTGATTGGGACTCAACGAGGCACTTTCTTGATCTTGGTCTGGCACATCAAGTGTGTGTGTATGTGATTGGGACTCAGCGAGGCACTTTCTTGATCTTGGTCTGGCACATCAAGTGTGTGTGTATGTGATTGGGACTCAGCGAGGCACTTTCTTGATCTTGGTCTGGCACATCAAGTGTGTGTGTATGTGATTGGGACTCAACGAGGCACTTTCTTGATCTTGGTCTGGCACATCAAGTGTGTGTGTATGTGATTGGGACTCAGCGAGGCACTTTCTTGATCTTGGTCTGGCACATCAAGTGTGTGTGTATGTGATTGGGACTCAGCGAGGCACTTTCTTGATCTTGGTCTGGCACATCAAGTGTGTGTGTATGTGATTGGGACTCAGCGAGGCACTTTCTTGATCTTGGTCTGGCACATCAAGTGTGTGTGTATGTGATTGGGACTCAGCGAGGCACTTTCTTGATCTTGGTCTGGCACATCAAGTGTGTGTGTATGTGATTGGGACTCAGCGAGGCACTTTCTTGATCTTGGTCTGGCACATCAAGTGTGTGTGTATGTGATTGGGACTCAGCGAGGCACTTTCTTGATCTTGGTCTGGCACATCAAGTGTGTGTGTATGTGATTGGGACTCAGCGAGGCACTTTCTTGATCTTGGTCTGGCACATCAAGTGTGTGTGTATGTTTGTATGGTCATCAAAAGCCACCTCCGCATTGAAGATTGACTGTAATTAATCTGTAATACCATCTGCTCAGCGTCGTCTTGGTGCATTTATACAGGTTTCTCGGGACCATCTTTTGATGTTGTCCATCCACATGTAACGCAGTCTTCCTTTTACACGCGCCATCTCCACCTGTTCCCTCCAACACATTCTTTAGCTAGAATCTAGGTATCTTTATTTGATCGATAGCACCTGAATTCTCTGACTTTGATCTTGTGCCATAATGGTTTCTTTTTCAGTGCCATTTGTAACTCTTCTTTGTTTTTGTTTTATTTTTTTCCTTCTCACGTCATGATATTGTTCATATTCTTGTATATAAACCACATTTCGATCGCTCAAATTCTCCCCTTACATCGTTAATTCATTGTCCATGTTTCCGCGTCTTACAACAATGTCGAGTCAGTAGTATACTAGATCACTCTTAGTTGTAATCCTTACCTTAGCTGCTGTGATGTGAGCGACTATTTCATGGAATTAAATGTTATTTTGGCCATTCTTTTTGTTTATTTCTGCTACACACCTGCTGTGATCTGTCATTAATTGTCCTGGGTAAGAAAATATAGTGGGGGGGGGGGGGGGGGGGGGGGGAGAGAGAGAGAGAGAGAGAGAGAGAGAGAGAGAGAGAGAGAGAGAGAGAGAGAGAAGAGAATCAGAAAAATGGAGGGGAGAGAAACAGAGAGAGAGATAGACAGAGAGACAGACAGAGAGACAGACAGAGAGACAGACAGAGGAAGGCAACGAAAGAACGAATTTTATTTTCAGTGGGTCACAAATTCAGACATTCTAGTCACTCGTCTTTCGTGCATTAATTGTGCATGTTACATTCACATAGGAAAATAACCATTGTCAAATGAATCTTGTAAATATAAACAATGCATCTTACCATGTTATGAGACAGCCAGACACACGTACACATGCACATTCATAAACACATACACACATACCTGCATACATACATCATTTACACAAACCCTCACGGTTATGCACTCACTCAATTACACACTCCTTCGCATTCCCAGAGAGAGAAGGAGAGAGAGACAGGCAGACAGACAGACAGACAGACAGACAGACAGACTAGCTGCACAGTCCAACTATCCTGCATCCCTTAGACTGTTAGAGCAGAGACATGGCAAGAAATACACGCTACACGCGCGTGTCAATAGTGTGTGGTTGTGGTAGCCATTTATGTCTCCGGGTCGAATTGTTTATGTTTTTCATCATCATCAAGTGCCTTGCTCAGTGGCTAGGGCGATCATGCATCTCCACATCTTGCAATCTACAATATCATGTATCAATTCGTGCGTTGACACCCTTTCGTGTAGTGATACAAGGCTGTCAAGAATTGTGTCTCGTTGTGATCCTGTATATCTCTTTCGACATATATATCCAGTTATCACAATATGTTATAGTCGTTTGTCTTTTCACGAAGTGGCCAAACAGGTGAGTTCATCCTTGTTTTTGATCACAGGTGAAAACGGACGAGGCGTTGTCATCGATAAAGAGAAGCTGCGTCCAGAGGAGAGAACTAAATTTGATGACGGGTGGCAGAAAAATGCTTACAACCAGTATGCCAGTGACATGATGTCTCTACACAGAAGCCTTCCAGACGTCAGAGATAAAGAGTGAGTTGCTTGTGGTAGCGCGTGTGTACACTGTGTCAATAGTGTGTGGTTGTAGTAGCGTGTTTGTGTGTACTGTGTCAATAGCGTATGTTGTTTGTGGTAGCGCGTTTGTGTGTACTGTGTCAGTAGTGTGCGGTTGTGGTAGCGCGTCTTGAATACTGTGTCAGTGTCGCGAGATTGCCATGAGTTAAACAGATAAATTTACCGACGTTTGCTGGGCGTATATTTTCTGGGCCCACAACAGTCGTACTAACAGAGTAAACACAGCTGCACAGGTTACATCAGGTCAGCCCATATACACATTTGGTGGTGAGTGAAAAGGAATGGATACACCGCGTTGGCAGTTTGTAAACATTTAGAATTACATAGCCTTGCCCGGCGCAGTAGATGGAACAGCCCTGTCTGTCACTTATACTGCCGGACATCAGACGGAAATGGCTGCTGGGATTGTCACCACTGAACAGAAGATTGACAGTTTGTCAACAGTCAGAGACAAACCGGAATTGGCAGCGAGAGACAGGAAAACAGTGCATCTGTCAATTCTTGGTTTCCGGCACATCGAGAAGTTGACGGGGTTATTTGCAACTCTTTGTGGGAGTATACAGAAATTCGCTGGCTTGTTTTGAGAATCTAAACAATTACTGACAACTCTGACAGGACTAAAGCCAGGAAAATAGTTCTTGACTGGGGTAGTTTGCCATATAAACTCGAGTTGGGACCAGCTAGGGAGGACTTGAAATTATGCTTTAGTCAGAGTGCCAGGGCACGGCAGCGCCTAGTGGAAATAATATCTACCGTGTGTTAATTAGGGACTTAATTTTACACGTGCCTATAATGGCAGATGTAGATATGATTGATAGGACTGCAGTAGTGCCATTTAAGGTATAACCTATTATAATATATTCGTTATAATTACTTTAGGCAGTAGCCTTGTTAAACTATAGTGTGATGATTAGCACTGTTAGTGGAAACTAGCTAGAGTAGGGAAGTGATACTTGGCTCTGTTAGCTAGAATAGATTAGTGAAGTGTTGATAAGCTTTACTAGTTGAGTAATGAAGGGTAATTGGGATCTTCCCGTAGGTGTCCCTGGTGGGCGGGGTTCCGCATTCTGTTTGCTGATTTTTTCTTTGTCATAGCCTGATTCAGCTCTAGGTGGGTAGCTAATCTGCTCTATGACTAAGTCTAGTTAGCTAAAGATCATTAAGCAAGGTGATAGGCTTACACTCAGCCGAAAGGATCAGTGACTAGTACTATCACCAGATGTGTTGTTTCTATCCTAGGTTCCCTACCAGATCCAAGGAAACTCTACAAGTTTTGGGAAAGAATTAAAAAACCCTTTCTGAAGAACACCAGTTCAACCATCAATAAAGTGCAGACAGAACGTACCTGAAAGCTAAAAGCAGGTTGATTCACCAAATTGAGGGATGCGTACTGATGCACCACACAGCATCAGACAATAGTAACGAACCGAGAACCGGCTAAGAGTACCTAGTGTTAGTACAGTAACAATTAACATTAGTAATTAGCACTTATGGACTGAATGGTTCGATGTGCAACGAGGATGATCTGTCGACTAACTAACTAACTAACTAACTGCGTAAACACTAGAAAAGACTTGTGCAGTTTGTTTAGGAACATTAGGAACGGACATTGTGTAGAGTGCAACCGGTCCCTGATTAACTCTTAATACCACCGGTGTCTATTTCGGATGTTCATGAAATTGGATTACCAGAGGTCTACAGAGGCAAAGCAGTATCCGGCAAGATGGTTTCGGCAACGGGTGAGACGTACTTGTTCTGACGTAACGTGCTGTGGTCTATCTTTGCTGTGATCAGCTGACTGAGTTGATGTCTGAGAGACAGAGTCTACACACTTTATAGAACACGTCACACATTTTCTTCGCATACACGTCTCATACACGTTACACTTTTATTTTAATAAATTAATCTTTATTAATTTCTAGAAGCAAGAGTTGTTGAGTATGTTGCGTTGGGGAAGTATGAGAAGGGGGCATAGTACGACAGTGTGAGAGTGATAGGAAAAGGTGTCCATAGGCTGATGGAGTGTGTTGGACGGAAGCTGGTGGATTCTCCAGAATATTGAGGGGGAAAAAAATAATATTATAATGTGGGTGTCGGATCTCCTCACTCCAGGGACGACACTTTAAAGGAGGACACGACATTATTGGGGGCTCGTCCGGGATCTTTGGACAGCGGGATCTCTCGTAAACGTGATCTTTGGACGGCGGGATCTCTCGTAAACGTGATATTTGGACAGCGGGATCTCTCGTGGACGGGATCTTTGGACAGCGGGATCTCCCGTAAACGGAATCCTTGGACAGCGAGATCTCCTGCAAGCAGGAACCTTTGACAGTGGGATCTTCTGACAACGGGGTCTTTTGACACGGGATCCTTAGTTATAAGAGGGAGATATCATTTTGGAGAATCCAGCTAGAGTGAATGTGGATAGGGGTTAGGACTAATATCTTACCTGTTCACACTTCACACGTCTGCATAGGTCTGTGGTCCTGATTCTACTCTTGTCACTGCGTGAATGTGCTGTGTGTGGTATATCTAGATTTATAGTACTTGTTCATATATCTGTATAGTAATTTGCAGTTATATTGTACTAGACCTGCTAGCTGACCTCTCTGTATAATGGCCACCCCTAAACTTAGCACCGCAGAATTAAAGGCAAGGGGGGAAGAAATGGGATTGGCTGGGTCTGCTCTAACGGATTACATACAGGAAGTGGAGAGAGAGAGTATCGTCAAGCAGAAAGGGAAGATCGAAAGGCCGAGCTGGAATTGAGAAGGATGGAATTGGAAGCTGAGCAAGCAGCTAGGAAATTGGAAGCTGAGCAAGCAGCTAGGAAATTTGAAGCTGAGCAAGCAGCTAGGAAATTAGAAGCTGAACAGGAAGCACAGAAAAGGGAGCACGAGTACCGGATGAGGGAACTCGAGTTGAAGAGTCAATCTAATGGAGAAACTGAGGGAGCAGTTGGAGGTTCCTCCATCCCAGGATCAACACCAGTAGGTGGACATGGGTACCATGCTATGAAGTTTCCTTTAGCGGTCTACGAGGAGGACAAAGAGAAGATTGATCAATACCTTCAACGCTTCGAGGCTATGTCAGTTGCTATGGGTTTGGAGCGTAACAAATGGAATCTTAAGCTATCCCAGGGATTACGCGGGACGGGATACGAGGTTTATACTCGCCTGCCACCAGGACATGAGAACAATTATGATGAGTTAAAGACGGCTCTGCTGAAACGATTCGAGGTTACGTCACATACCTACCGGAAAAAATTTCGAGCAGCGAAACGAGAACCGGGAGAGTTGTTTGCCGCCTACAGTTTGCGTCTTAAATCTTATCTCCATAAGTGGATGGATTTGGCTGGGTTCGCACATGACTATGAGAGTCTGGAAGAGCTCATGGTGGTCGACCAGCTGAAGAAGCAAATGTCTAAACCTCTCAGGACGTTCCTGGGAGAACAAGGAGCGGAACGTATTGACCTCGTGAATAAATTAGCAGAACGGTTCGTCGAGGTACATGGGGAGGCAGGGGAAAACCTTTCAACCAACACCAAAAGTCAAGAGAAACACGATAAGAAGAAAGCCAAAAACTCAGGAACAAAAAAGTGGGAACCTTATGTGCAAAAATCAGAGGATAATTCAGAGAAGAAGAAGGAGGGAAGCAAGAGCACTTCAAGCTCTACACCTAAACGACCGTGGTCGGAGAAGTGGTGTTCAATTTGTAAGTCACCCTCTCACAATACGAGGGACTGCAAATCGAAGGCTAAGAACCCTCACTTTGCAGCATGTCAAGTGACTTCCAAGGAGGTTGTCACGGAAAATGCCAAGGTCAACAAGGAAGCTCGCCACCAGGAGAGCTCATTCAAGTCCGACAATAGAAAATCTAGGACAGGGAAATGGTGCAACCAATGTCAGTCGAATACGCACAATGCTATTGACTGCAGGGAAAAGTCAGGAGACACTCAATTCGTCGTGTGCTCAGGGAAACCTAAGGTGGAGCCCACCGAACAGGTCGAGGCCGAGGAAGAGACTCCAGACCAGGAAAAACCACCTGTAGTGGAATTGGTAGAGGTTAACGGTCGTCAAGTGGAGTGTTTATACGACACAGGACTGGACGGGGAGGCCGTGATTTCTGCGGATCTGGTACATCCAGAACAATTCACAGGTGAAACCATGGAGATACAGCCTGCACAGAAGAGTGCTGTAACCATGAAGTTGCCCATTGCTAATGTGGAGATTCGGTCAAGGTACGTCACCGGCACCATCAAGGCCGCTGTATTGACCGATCCCATTTTTCCAGTCATCCTAGGTTGCCGGTATGTCTTTCTGGGAATGCCCAGGGAGCCAATTCATATGGGAGCAATGCAGACTCGCTCTCAGACGAAAACGGAAGAGGCAGGCGCAATTGTGACTAACCCAATGCCGGGGGAGCTACGAACTGCCCAGAGTGAGGATGATACTTTACGTCCTTGCTACAAAAAGCTGCAGAAAAGTGCTGATCCACCAGGACGGGGGCAGTACTACATGAAGAATAGGATACTCTACAGGAGAGCAGGAAGGGGAGACAACCTATACGGTCAGTTGGTCGTCCCGAAAGCTCATCGGTCCCAGATTCTTCATATGGGGCATACCATCTCCTTTAGTGGACACATGGGTATTGCCGCCACCATGCAGCGGATTTCCTGCCACTACTATTGGCCGGGAATGACAGATGATGTGCGTCGGTATGTGAAGTCATGCCCTGAGTGCCAGAGGGTGGCACCGAAACACTGGACAGCACCGGTGATGTTGGGTGAGATGCCCATCATGAACTCTCCTTTCGAGAGGGTAGCCATCGATATCGTGGGTCCACTTCCCAGGACTAGGAAGAGGAACATGTATATACTCACAATGGTGGATTGCTGTACAATGTGGGGTGAAGCCATACCGTTGACCACGATTGACTCGAAAAGAGTGGCGGACGCACTGATGGAGGCCTTTACCAGATTAGGCTTTCCGGATCAAATTCTGACGGACAATGGATCTCAGTTTTGTGGAAAACTCATGGAGGAGGTATTTAGGGTGTTTCACTCTAACCACATACATACCAGCCCTTACCACCCTCAAGCCAATGGACAAGTAGAGCGTTTCAACGGCACGTTGATGACAATGCTCAGGAAACTAGCGCAGGAAGAACCTGATAGGTGGGATGAATATATCCCAGCAGCACTCTTTGCCTATCGGGAAGTTCCTCATGGCTCAACAGGACTACCACCCGCTACGTTGCTGTTTGGTCGTCCAATCAAAGGACCGTTGGAAGCCATGTTGAGGAGTTGGACTGAAGAGGGGACGTCAGAAGAAGTGATCTCATCCTATCAATACGTGGAGGAACTGAAAGAAAAACTCCACAAGGGATGGACTCTGGCAAATCAAAACTTGAAAAAGGCCAGGAAAAGACATGCGGCTTACTACAACCGTAGGTCTAAAGAAAGATCTCTAGAGGTAGGAGATAAAGTCTTGTTGCTACTCCCAACGGGAAACAACAAACTGGAGATAGGTTGGCAAGGACCATTTCCCGTGGAAAGGGTAATATCCAGAACCAACTATCAAATCCGGATCCGGGGAAAGTCGAAGATTTTCCATATCAATCTCTTGCGGAAATACGAAGAGAGACCCGGAGACAAGGCAGCTCACCTCATGGCAATGGCTGTTGCAGTGGAGACAGAAGTGGGAACCAGCGAGGGCAGGGAATATCCCTTGGTACACCAGGAAACCTATAGGGATGTACAAGTGAACCCTGATCTGACCTCACAGGAGAGGGAAAGATAACCCAGGTTCTCAAGTCTCATAAGGAGATACTGACTGATAAACCAGGACGAACGAGGTTGGTGGAGTTTGAGATGACTTTGACCACACAGGAGCCGGTTCGTCAGAAGGTTTTACCCAGTGCCATTCTCTAAAGAAAAGGCCCTGGAGGAGGAAATAAAAAAACTGCTGGAGGATGACGTGATTGCACCATCCACATCCCCATACAATGCGGGGGTAGTTTTGTTACGCAAACCAAGTGGAGAACACAGGTTGTGTATAGATTACCGACTTCTGAACAGTCATACACAGTTTCAGGTGGAACCTTTGCCGAATCCAACTCAGTTATTCGCTAGGCTCCATAAGGCTCGGTACTTTTCAAAGGTGGATCTGAGTCGGGGGTACTATCAGATACCAGTCAAACCGGAGATTCGACCACTGTTAGCTTTCAGTACACCCAGTGGACACTACGAATTCAAGGTCATGCCCTTTGGACTCAGCAATGCACCTAGTGTGTTTACACGCATGATGAGGACTTTACTAGATCCGTTACAGGATCCGTCCATCATCTCATTCATGGATGATATTCTGATTTCCAGTGACAGCCTGGATGACCACTTACAATCCTTGGAGAGAGTGTTTAATAGACTCAAGGAAGCAGGGCTTACTGCTCGTCCAACCAAGTGCATGATTGGTTACCAGACTCTGGAATTTCTAGGTCACACCATCACTCCAGGACACATTGTCCAGAAGAGAAGAACCTGGAGAAAATCAGAAATGCACCAAGGCCAAAAACGAAGAAGGATGTGCGATCTTTTCTCTCGTTGTGTGGGTTCTACCACAAATTTATCCCACATTTCACTGAACTGGGAGCTCCGTTGACGGAAACCTTGAAAAAGGGATTACCGGATCAAATCATTTGGACACCAGAATGTGAGAATGCCTATAGTCAGTTAAAGGAGGCCTTGGTCAGCAAACCTGTATTACAGCTTCCTGACCTTTCCAAACCATTTGTGTTGAGAACGGATGCAAGTGCGATTGGAATTGGAGCCGCTTTGTTACAGGAAGGAAAAGACGATGCTTCGGTTTTGAAACCTGTGGCATACGCAAGTAAGAAACTTCTACAGGCGGAGAGGAATTATTCAACCGTCGAGAGAGAATGCTTGTCCCTTGTATGGGCAGTGCAAAAATTTCAGCCATATTTGTATGGAGTTAAGTTTCGGGTCCAGTCAGATCATCAGCCCCTGATGTTCCTGGCTACTTCTCAGAAGCTCAACGCACGTTTGATGCGGTGGTCGTTGTTACTTCAACCGTATAATTTCACAGTAGAGTACATTCCTGGGAAGGAAAATGTTGGAGCAGATTTCTTGTCAAGACACCCAGCTCCTGAAGAAGAGGAATGAATTATCTGGATTTAACTCATGGTGGAGGAGAGTGAGATGGACTACTCTCTTAAGAGGGGGCCTATGTCGCGAGATTGCCATGAGTTAAACAGATAAATTTACCGACGTTTGCTGGGCGTATATTTTCTGGGCCCACAACAGTCGTACTAACAGAGTAAACACAGCTGCACAGGTTACATCAGGTCAGCCCATATACACATTTGGTGGTGAGTGAAAAGGAATGGATACACCGCGTTGGCAGTTTGTAAACATTTAGAATTACATAGCCTTGCCCGGCGCAGTAGATGGAACAGCCCTGTCTGTCACTTATACTGCCGGACATCAGACGGAAATGGCTGCTGGGATTGTCACCACTGAACAGAAGATTGACAGTTTGTCAACAGTCAGAGACAAACCGGAATTGGCAGCGAGAGACAGGAAAACAGTGCATCTGTCAATTCTTGGTTTCCGGCACATCGAGAAGTTGACGGGGTTATTTGCAACTCTTTGGGGAGTATACAGAAATTCGCTGGCTTGTTTTGAGAATCTAAACAATTACTGACAACTCTGACAGGACTAAAGCCAGGAAAATAGTTCTTGACTGGGGTAGTTTGCCATATAAACTCGAGTTGGGACCAGCTAGGGAGGACTTGAAATTATGCTTTAGTCAGAGTGCCAGGGCACGGCAGCGCCTAGTGGAAATAATATCTACCGTGTGTTAATTAGGGACTTAATTTTACACGTGCCTATAATGGCAGATGTAGATATGATTGATAGGACTGCAGTAGTGCCATTTAAGGTATAACCTATTATAATATATTCGTTATAATTACTTTAGGCAGTAGCCTTGTTAAACTATAGTGTGATGATTAGCACTGTTAGTGGAAACTAGCTAGAGTAGGGAAGTGATACTTGGCTCTGTTAGCTAGAATAGATTAGTGAAGTGTTGATAAGCTTTACTAGTTGAGTAATGAAGGGTAATTGGGTTCTTCCCGTAGGTGTCCCTGGTGGGCGGGGTTCCGCATTCTGTTTGCTGATTTTTTCTTTGTCATAGCCTGATTCAGCTCTAGGTGGGTAGCTAATCTGCTCTATGACTAAGTCTAGTTAGCTAAAGATCATTAAGCAAGGTGATAGGCTTACACTCAGCCGAAAGGATCAGTGACTAGTACTATCACCAGATGTGTTGTTTCTATCCTAGGTTCCCTACCAGATCCAAGGAAACTCTACAAGTTTTGGGAAAGAATTAAAAAACCCTTTCTGAAGAACACCAGTTCAACCATCAATAAAGTGCAGACAGAACGTACCTGAAAGCTAAAAGCAGGTTGATTCACCAAATTGAGGGATGCGTACTGATGCACCACACAGCATCAGACAATAGTAACGAACCGAGAACCGGCTAAGAGTACCTAGTGTTAGTACAGTAACAATTAACATTAGTAATTAGCACTTATGGACTGAATGGTTCGATGTGCAACGAGGATGATCTGTCGACTAACTAACTAACTAACTAACTGCGTAAACACTAGAAAAGACTTGTGCAGTTTGTTTAGGAACATTAGGAACGGACATTGTGTAGAGTGCAACCGGTCCCTGATTAACTCTTAATACACCGGTGTCTATTTCGGATGTTCATGAAATTGGATTACCAGAGGTCTACAGAGGCAAAGCAGTATCCGGCAAGATGGTTTCCGGCAACGGGTGAGACGTACTTGTTCTGACGTAACGTGCTGTGGTCTATCTTTGCTGTGATCAGCTGACTGAGTTGATGTCTGAGAGACAGAGTCTACACACTTTATAGAACACGTCACACATTTTCTTCGCATACACGTCTCATACACGTTACACTTTTATTTTAATAAATTAATCTTTATTAATTTCTAGAAGCAAGAGTTGTTGAGTATGTTGCGTTGGGGAAGTATGAGAAGGGGGCATAGTACGACAGTGTGAGAGTGATAGGAAAAGGTGTCCATAGGCTGATGGAGTGTGTTGGACGGAAGCTGGTGGATTCTCCAGAATATTGAGGGGGAAAAAAAATAATATTATAATGTGGGTGTCGGATCTCCTCACTCCAGGGACGACACTTTAAAGGAGGACACGACAGTCAGTAGCATATGTTGTTTGTGATGGCTCGTTTGTGTGTAGTGTGTCAATAGCGTGTGTTGTTTGTGATGGCGCGTTCGTGTGGACTGTGTCAATCGTATGTTGTTGTGGTAGCACGTTTGTGTGTACTGTGCCTATAGTGTGTGGTTGTGGTATCGCGTTCTTGTGTACTGTGTCAATAGTGTGTGGTTGTGGTAGCACGTTTGTGTGTACTGTGTCAGAAGTGTGTGTTCTGTCTTGTAGCGCGTTTGTTTTGTAGCGCGTTTGTTTGTACTGTGTCAGTAGTGTGTGTTGTTTGTGGTAGCCTGTTTGTTTGTACTGTGTCAATAGTGTGTTTGTCGTAGCCCGTTAGTGTGTACTGTTTGAACAGTGTATGTTGTTTGTGCTAGCGCGTTTGTGTGTACCATGTCAGTAGTGTGTGTTTGTGGTGGCACGTTTGTGAGTACTGTGTCAATAATGTATGTTCATCATCATCATCATCATCATCATAATTTGTGCTCCAGCGCCCGGTAGGCGGCACTAGATAGTGTCATTCCGTGTGATTGTACAATGTCTTTGATGTCGTCAATCCATTTTCTTCTTGGACGTCCTCTTGCTCTCGTCGCAGATGATCTTTGATGTAAGGCCAGTGATGGTAGTTGTTGGTGTTGCATTCTAACGACATGGCCAAACCACTTGATCTTCTGTCTTTCAATAAATGTGGCACAAAGTGTTGATCCTACTGTCTGTCTGATAACAGCATTACTTACTCGGTCTCGGATTGTTAGTTAAGTTGACAGCTCTCCTCAGGCATCTCATCTCGCAGGTGTTGATTTTGTGAAAGTGTGATTTGGATAAAGTCCAAGTTTGAGGTTGTATCATTGGGTTGGTGTGAGTATGCTGTTTATTATCTGTAGTTTTGCGGACATGGGTATATTTGGATGTTTCAGTAAGGGTGATAGTTGATATGTAAGTGCACTAGCTTTTTGACATTGATTTAGATTTCTCTGTCCAATCTGCCATCTTGTGTGATAATACTTCCAAGATATTTGAATTCTTTAACTTATTCTTTAATAATGTATGTTGGTCGTGTAAATAAAGTTCATTCATTCGTTCCCTCTCTCATTCTTTCTCCATCTGTTTCTTTCTCCCATTCTCCGTCTCGGTCTCTCTCCATCTCTCTCGCTCTCTCCTTCTCCGTCTCTCTCCCGCTCTCTCTCTCTCCCTCTCCCTCTCTCCCTCTCTCTCCCTCTCTCTCTCTCCCTCTCTCTCTCTCCCTCTCTCTCTCTCCCTCTCTCTCCCCCCTCTCTCTCTCTCTCTCTCTCTCTCTCTCTCTCTCTCTCTGTCTGTCAGTTCAGTGTATGTGTGCATGTGTACAGTGATATATATATATGCATGCCGGTTGTATTAATGTTTATCCCTTCCCCTTTCTCCAGTATTTTGCCTTCTATTACTCACGTTGTTGTTACTCTGGCATCTATCTAAGATTATCATCAAATAAAAGAACCATATGTCTGGATGTTAAATCTTGATATATATTCGTTGTCATGCGTTCGGCAGGGGTTGGCACACATAGGTAAGGTGGTGATTGGGCGTTGCCACATCATGACGGCTTCTACGCGGCTGCTATCGTTTGATAGTACCATTGTAAACAAACAAGTTAGTTCCATATCCTTTACAGGTCGACCCAGTCAACCCCAGTGTGTTTTGGTTGTTTGTAATTTCTTGGCAAGTTTACGTTCAGTAGTTTGCCATTGCTTTCTGATCGACCGGAACTCATACCATTTTATTAAAACCAACGCAAGGCGGTCTGCTGCCAAATCACCCGCGGATGTGTTTCGAACGTGGTATACGGGATTAAGAATTGCGTCCGTAACAACTATGCCACAGAGCTGGCATTGTAAAACCTCCCTCCACACACACACGCAGACACACACACACGCGCGCGCGCACGCACACACGCACACACACATCCCCCACGCCTTTCCGTCGTGAGGTTTTATAGGCAAAAGTACTTCAGTCACCGAGACATAATACTGCTTTTGGGTCAGTTTTCTGTATGGGTAGGCTGGTGCGCTTATTGTGGCAGATGTTCTCACTTAGGGTTTGGAAAACCTGACCTTGGGGTGGTTACCAGAGATGGCTATGGCATGGCTTCTGCGATTGCATTGTAAGAGTCTGACGTTGGCGTGTTGGAGATCACAAACAAGTGGCTTACCAATTGAAGGCGAGCGAGCGATTGACTGAACTCTATTTTCAGAGGGGCACAAATTGGGCACGCAGGCCCGTCTTACATTCGGCCCTTCCAGTCACTCATCTTTTGTTCATCAATAGTACCTGATACATTCACATAGGAAAAAAAACATTGTCAAATGAATGTTGTAAACATTAAACAATGCATGCGAACGAGAGGTAGACATCGATGCAGGTGAGAAGATAACATCAAGAGATGGACGACCATTAGTCTGTATTAGTGTGCAATCAGGGCGAGAGATAGAGTTTAGGAAAATCATTGTAACCAACCTTCATTGTCAATACGGCACGTGATTGATTAATTGATTGAGCGGTCGAGTTAGATATTCGATTGGTGGAGCTAGAAGATGAATTGTGTGCACATTGCCGTCTACTTCCTGTAATATTTACTCTACCGGCAGTCAAAGACTATGGGCAAATAATGTCGTTTGTTCAATCTTCATGACATCATATTGCTACGGTCGAGGATAGGCGTTACAGATTTCGGAGGCTGGGAATTTGCTAATAGATATGTTTGTACAAACTCCACGCCCTGTGTTGCAGATTTATGAAGTTGGAAGTTTGTTGATATCTAATTTTGTGCACACTCTACGCCCTACAAATTACTGATATTCACTATTGTACAAACTCCACGGCTTGTATTGTGGAGTTGGAAGTCTGTTGATGTCTAATTTTATGCAAACTCTGCTCCCTATGGTGCAAATTTCCTGAGTTGGAAGTCTGTTGATAGATATGTTTGTACAAATTACACAACTTGCTTGTGTTCGCTGGCTTTGAACTCCAACGCGAAGTCCTGTATGTCCAACATCAGTGTGATGTCATACCGGACTGAGGTTTGCGTGAGTATCAGCTGTCCCATGTCTGGCTTATTGGTGTGCAGACTGGTGGTTCCTAGCCGTGCAGGCAGATACTCTACGACTTCGGAAGAATTAGCCATCCTACTACGTTAGCCAGGACCCCGACGGGACCTGTTGCCTAGGACGCACGACTAGGACGTGTTAGTAGGTCTTGGTCGGAATAGAACATGGCCCTGGTGCCTTGGAAACACCTCTGCGTCCCACTACACAGCTAATATTGGAGATTTGTTTAGTTGGAAGTTTGTTGATATCTACTTTTATACACACACCCAATCGTGTTATGCAGATTTCGGGAGTTGGAATTCTATTGGCGTCTACTTTTGTAACAACTCCATGCCCTGTTTTGCAAATTTAGTTCCTGCGTTGGAAGTCGGTTGTTGTCCACTTTTGCACAAGCTCCACGGCCTGTATTTCAGATTTATGGATTTGAAAGTCTGTTATACATATCTTTGTACAAACTCCATACAATGTATGTACAGTTACAAATAAAGGATCCGTTTCCCACTCCTTTCGGCAAATCGGGCAAGTGGTGCTATAGTCTGTTTACTTTTGTCTGCCCCAATATAAAATTCCATATCTCAGTAACCAGCTGAGGGAAAATGATGAGATTTGGCATATGACACAAGCCTGGGTCATTGACATTGAGTTGAGTGACCGGGCATGAGAAAGAATGGAGATGAAAGTGGGAGACAGTAAAGTGACTGACCTGGCTATGAAAAAACAGCCAGTCCTGAGAAATAAAATAGTGAGGGTAGAGGAAAAACCCCTAGGGTGGATGGGGCGAGAGATAGTGTATTTGTGTGTGAAGTCAAGGGACTTCAGGGAGTTGAGTTGGAGATACCGAAGGAGTCGGTAGTCCACGGAGAACGGTGTTGTGTTGTTCTCCTAGTTGTGAAGACAGGCCTGAACCAGAGTGTGTTCTATAGTGAGTGAGGGCCTAAACCCAGAGTG
The DNA here is from genome assembly GCA_014155875.1 of Cepaea nemoralis. Taxonomy (NCBI): domain Eukaryota; kingdom Metazoa; phylum Mollusca; class Gastropoda; order Stylommatophora; family Helicidae; genus Cepaea; species Cepaea nemoralis. The sequence goes on from JACEFZ010019082.1 coordinate 133,182, forward strand.
GGTTGCATAGTTGAGCAGTGGCTCCGACCCAATGTGTGGGTTGTATTGTAGGAGATCCAGCCGTGGATAGTAGCTGGACTGAATGTCTGGTGGATTTGATATGAAGCAGGCTTGAGAAGGCATTGACGTGTGCTGGTTAAATTGTGAGGAGGATATTTATATTATATGGATTACATTATTTGTGGATGCATAAGCATGTTCCATCTGTCCGTCTTATTTCTGTAATAAAGGATTATGTGCGCCAACTGAATCTTGTTTAATGACTGGTGAATATGCACTGCGGGGGTGAGTTATATTGCAAGCCAGTTAGATATCTCCATTGACACACCATGAGTATCGTTACCTAGACAACGACCATCACACGACAATATCATGAACATATCATCGTAAGAACTTCGTGATATTATCATCAAGAACGACGTGTGACAGCATATAACCTTATCATTATGTCCACCCAACAACTTTTTTGTTTGTTCTGTAGATTGTATAGCAGATTTCAAAGTTTGTTTACATGCAGTATATAATTTACGGGTCAGAGATGAAGTGCACATTATTAAATGTATTACGTCTTCACGCGGAAACATTAACATTGAATTGTTAATTGTTATCGTGGGACAAGGGATTGGCTTTATGACAAGAGCCTCGCGTAGTGGAACGGGGCATTACTGTAAAACAAGTTTGTTAGCGAGAAATAACTAGTTTTTCACCAAAACATCAAAGAAATGTCGCCGCTTTCCATGATTTAAGTTGCTTTTGGACCTATCAAAGACATATTCCTTGGGTGGCGGTGAATATAAGACGGCAGGAAACATTTCATAACGATGCAACAGACAGTTTTCAAAATAATTGATCGTAGATGAAGGCATTTATTTCTGGACAGTCTATAGATCCACATGTCTACAGACCGAGGGACACTCCTTGAGTGGTGGGCTCAATATCTCACAGGCATGAAGTGTTTTTTTCCGCATATTCTATTTACAGAACATCGCTGTCAATGCCATAATTTTGCTGCTGTTGTTGATGTATTGGCAAGTTTGCGTTCAGTAGTTTGCCATTGCTTTTTGAACGACGAGCTCCCATACCAACACGTTAAAACTCAGCGCGACACGTCTGCTGCCAAATCGATCGCAGCTGTGTTTCGAACGCAGGTAAGTGGGCTTACGAATCGCGCTCCGCAAGACCTTAGCCACGGAGACCGATGAAGTGTATACCAGGTCCAAAATTATACACGGTTGATCCTTCATGGATCACGGACCCACACATTGACTTGCCATCACAGTGACCTCATGTTGAATCTCTCCAGTAGTGGTCAATTTCACTGGCTTTACCCGACCAATAAGTTTGCTCCATGGCGTTTACAGCACGTCGCAGTCAACCTTAGTTTTGTCTGATAGGTATTTTCTAGTGAATTTTGTATTTTGTAGTTTGGCAATGGTTTTTAGACTGCCGACGCTAATACCAATATGAAACACATTGCAAGGTGGTTTGCTTCCAATCGCTGGCGGCGGATTTTAAACCCGGTATGCATGATTGTGAAGCTGAGCTCACTGCTCCGAAACAACAGACGTGATATTAGCCCACTCTTGAAACAACAGACGATGGGGCCGTGGTATTAGCCCACTCTTGAAACAACAGACAACGGAACCGTGGTATTAGCCCACTCTCGAAACAGACAACGAGGCCGTTGTATTAGCCCACTCTTGAAACAACAGACAACGGAACCGTGGTATTAGCCCACTCTCGAAACAGACAACGAGGCCGTTGTTTTAGCCCACTCTTAAAACAACAGACAACGGGGCCATGGTATTAACCCACTCTCGAAACAGACAACGGGGCCGTTGTATTAGCCCACTCTTGAAACAACAGACAACGGGGCCGTGGTATTAGCCCACTCTCGAAACAGACAACGGGGCCATTGTATTAGCCCACTCTTGAAACAACGGACGATGTCGTCGTGGTATTAGCCCACTCTTGAAACAACAGACAACGGGGCCGTTGTATTAGCCCACTCTCGAAACAACAGACAATGGGGTCGTGGTATTAGCCCACTCTTGAAACAACAGACAACGGGGCCGTTGTATTAGCATACTCTCGAAACAACAGACGACGGGGCCTTGGTATTAGCCCACTCTCGAAACAACAGACAACGGGGCCGTTGTATTAGCCCACTCTTAAAACAACAGACGATGGGTCCTTGGTATTAGCCCACTCTTGAAACAACAAACGATGGGGCCTTGGTATTAGCCCACTCTTGAAACAACAGACGATGGGGCCGTGGTATTAGCCCACTCTTGAAACAACAGACGATGGGGCCGTGGTATTAGCCCACTCTCGAAACAACAGACAACGGGGCCGTGGTATTAGCCCACTCTTGAAACAACATACAACGGGGCCGTAGTATTAGCCCACTCTTGAAACAACAGACAACGGGGCCGTGGTATTAGCCCACTCTCGAAACAACAGACAACGGGGCCGTGGTATTAGCCCACCCTCGAAACAACAGACAACGGGGCCGTGGTATTAGCCCACCCTCGAAACAATAGACAACGGGGCCGTGGTGTTAGCCCACTCTTGAAACAACAGACGATGGGGCCTTGGTATTAGCCCACTCTCGAAACAACAGATGACGGGGCCGCTGTATTAGCCCACTCTCAAAACAGCAGACAACGGGGCCGTGGTATTAGCCCACTCACAAAACAACAGACAACGGGGCCGTGATAATAGCCCACTCTCGAAAATTGATAAGAGTTTAAGGGGTTTGAGGGGAGGGGGAATGCAAGGGAGTGAGCTGTAACCCAACTTCATAATGCAGTGACCTAATGTACGTAAAACCTTAAACAACACTCCAGTGGCAATGTCTGCCCTGTATCCCGTACGCTGCTACAGTGTAACAAATGTTCACGTGTCAGAGATTTGAGTACACGTCACACATGAACAGTTATTTCATTTGCACATCAGATTACTTGCTAACGTTATTACATTACAGAAAGCTGTTATTGTCTGCCAGTTCATCAGCCCAGGTAGAATAAAAGTCGTTTGTTTTAATTATATTCCCCTTCGTTCTCTGTCTCCTCATTTCCACTGTCCGCTTCCTGTGCTCTTCCTCCTCAGACAAATGCTGGCTATCAAGTGCCTATACAAACCGCAGTGTATGGGAGCACGGGAGACATTCATAGTTGCACCAGGGAGTTGATTATAACTCCTGCTTTATAAACAGATCAGATAATCGGTACTGTGTAAAGCATTGCTGGGAAAGGGGGGGGGGGGGGGGAGAAGAGAGAGAAATCAGGCATGGAGGAAGTGGTTCCTAGGCGGAAAGAGGCAGGAGATTGATCGGCACAATGATGGACATAAACGCTGCATGAGGCAGGAGAACTAGCGCGGGATGGAGACACTTGTCGACAGGCCGTGATGTGAACGACGTTCTGCGAAGGACCTGCCACATGATGATGATGATGATGATGATGATGATGATGATGATGATGATGATGATGATGATGATGATGATGATTAAAAATGAGAGTGCGGATGTTATATTCTGGTTGACGAAAAGCGTGGCTGAAAGGTCGCGGTGTCCGCCGGAGGATCAGGAGAATCCGTGCCCTGGCAACATTTTTAGGAAAGAACACATACCCATGGGTAGATCAAGCCCGTTATCTTGAGTGGATTCTATCTAGAGGAAATTAATGTTTCGAGCTCCGTCATTCGGTTCCCGGGTGCATTTTTCTTGGATACTCCTGGGAGTCGTCGCTGGAGCTACGGAGTTTGTACTTTGTGCGACGCTTTGGGCAGACTGTCCCGTAGAAACATCCCGATTCATAAGGGGACAACTCGGTGCAATGAAGTCGTTCCTCGTGCTATTAAACCGCTCTTTAAACCTTACACATATGTATGCTGATGTGGGGCACACGGACTTATGAGGTGTGTAACTCCCTTTAAACCTTACACAAATGTATGCTGATGTCGAGCACACGGACTTATGAGGTGTGTAACTCCCTTTAAACCTTACACAGATGTATGCTGATGTCGGGCACACGGACTTATGAGGTGTGTAACTCAGTGTGACACACTCCTCTCAGACCCGGAACCTGGAGGAAGAGGATATTGGTGGTCATGATGAAGAATGTAAACTTGCCTAAGGAATATGTTTTTAACATATATAAGGTAGAGCAATTGCAGGAGTATTATTGATTTTGCAATACAGTATAACCAAATACAAGCAAGACTCAATGTTTCGATGTGATACCTTCTTGGGGCGAACATGTTAAAAACCTCACTGTTCGCTAGTACATTGTCACAACTATTCATTCAGTCCAAGTCTTACATGGTGTCCAAAATGTTTTTGTAAAAGTTATTTACGTGTGCTTTACAGGATCGCAGTAACCTCCGTTACTTAATGGCTGTTTGTCATTCCTGCGCAATTTTACGATGTGTAGTTAGGCTTGCGAACGCGGTTCGTGAGCCGGGTACCGGCGTTCGAAGCTCAGCTGCGACCGATTTGTGCAGCAGACCGTGTCGCGTTGTGTTATAACGTGCTGGTATGGGAGCCGGTCGTTCAGAAAGCAATGGCAAACTACTGAACGTAACACTTGCCTAGTACATCAGCAGCAGCTGAAAAATGTTAGTGTTGACTGCAACATCCCGTAAGGGATACGGAACCCCCCCCCCCCCCCAAAAAAAAAAAGTTTGACATTGCTTTCTGAGCGGCAGACGGTCATACCATCGAGATCAACGCAAAGCAATCTGCTTTCAAATCGCATGTGGCTGATTACGAACCCTCGACTTGTTATGTCGAAGAATTGCGAAACTGCATTCACTAATCCCTAAGCCACAGACGCCGACACTAGTTAATTAACAGTTGCACACTTCCGGACAGGAGAGACACCGATGAAGGAAACTGATCTTTCTACAGTACTATGCCATGGCCGTGTGTAGACGAAGGCTTTATACTTCATACCCCAACGGCAGTGACCGGCGGGATATTGCCTTTACCGTGTGATCACAGAGGCAGTTTGATTTCAACTTAGTTTGAGATCAGGACTCAGTAATATTAGATAATGGTCTGGCACTTGTTATTAGCTATGTGGAATATACTGGCCTACCAAAAGGGGACTGGCTGTTATACTAGGGTTTTGTTATTATTATTATTATTATTATTATTATTATTATTATTATTATTATTATTATTATTATTATCTCTATTATTAAGGGGGAAGGTAATCCGTACTGAGATAGTGTTCGAATATTTTGCGATTATATGAATAGGGATTGGTGATGTCTTTGATTTCTTGTGGAAGATTGTTCCACAGTTGATGAAACCTGGTCAGGTACGTCAATGGCACCCTGGAGGGAAAGAGGGAATACAATAACTAATTCCTTATGTGAACCGTGAGCAGAAATACTTTGGGATGGCTGATGCATAGGAGGACTGGGCACGCATGGGAATGCCCATCTTGCACTGATTCGTTCAACATAACATGTTGTCATCAGGTGCTACCATGTGACTTCAGCTGCTCCAAGGAAAATTGTTTAGTTAACTGTGTCTAGTCAGACGGGTCTCATTCGCTAAGCGAGCGTTGTGGTGGGGTTTCATACGCTGTGAGAGTCGATTTAAGATTTCTTGAGTGTGTGCTGACTTCGGGTGGGTTTTTTTCCGGCTGCGCTTGTTATGTGATTCTGAAAGAGTATTTATAAGCACGTGTGAGCTTGGTACAGACATGTGGATCTGCGCTGGGGTTACGGAGTACGTGCCCTGTGCTGAGATACCCCTAAGAGGGGGTTGGCTATCGCCGAGCTGGTACAGGAGTCCCAAAGATAAGCGCAACATATCTGTAGACGTGAGAACAGTGAGGTTGATATTTACACGTGTTAGTGGTGTGAGGATAGTATGTAGTGTCGGTATTTACAAGTGTTTGTGATGTTGGGGCAGTATTTGTTGCCAGTATTTACATTTTTTTTAAACACCAGGACAGTCTTTAGTATCGGTTTTTTTACTCGTGTTCACTGAGGTTTGTGACGTGACAGTATTTAGTGTCAGTAGCTACATGCGTTTATGACGTCAGGACATTATTTGATGTCAGTAGTTACACGTGTTTGTGACGTCAGGACATTATTTCGTGCCAATAGTTACACGTGTTTGTGACGTCATGACAGTATTTCATGCCAATAGTTACACGTGTTTGTGACGTCAGGATATTATTTCGTGCCAATAGTTACACCTGTTTGTGACGTCATGACAGTATTTCATGCCAATAGTTACACGTGTTTGTGACGTCAGGATATTATTTCGTGCCAATAGTTACACGTGTTTGTGACGTCATGACAGTATTTCATGCCAATAGTTACACGTGTTTGTGACGTCATGACAGTATTTCATGCCAATAGTTACACGTGTTTGTGACGTCAGGACATTATTTCGTGACCATAGTTACACGTGTTTGTGACGTCATGACAGTATTTCATGCCAATAGTTACACTGTTTGTGACGTCATGACAGTATTTCATGCCAATAGTTACACGTGTTTGTGACGTCATGACAGTATTTCATGCCAATAGTTACACGTGTTTGTGACGTCAGGACAGTATTTCGTGCCAATAGTTACACGTGTTTGTGATGTCAGAACATTATTTCGTGCCAATAGTTACACGTGTTTGTGACGTCAGGACATTATTTCGTGCCAGTAGTTATATGTATTTGTGACGTCATGACAGTATTTCATGCCAATAGTTACACGTGTTTGTGACGTCAGGACATTATTTCGTGCCAATAGTTACATGCACTTGTTTATTTTTAGTTTAGTTTAGTCGATGGATCAACATCACGACACACGGATGTAACCCATAAGTGCTCCGTTCTTCTCCTAACTCAAACCTGATTCTGGAGAAACTCAGCTCAGTGCACGAACTCCGTAGCACCGGCGAGGCTCCTGAAATATTTTGGGTAGATTTTTAACTCGAAATTTTGCCCGGGCAGCGCCGTTAGGCTACTCTTCTTCGATTTCCAACTGCCAAGGGATTTTTTACGTGCGCAACAATACACACTTGTTTGTGAAGTTAGGGCTGTATTTGGTGCCAGTAGTTACATGTGTTTTTGACGTCATGGCAGTATTTAGAAACAGTAGTTAGAAGTAGTGATTTGAGGACAGTATTTGGTTCTAGCACTTACCGTTATTATTTTTAATGTTTCAGCACAATATTTGTTGCTAGTAATTACAGATGTTTGTGACGTCAAGACAGTATCTGGTGTCAGTATTTACACGTGCTTGTGACGTCAGGACAGTATTTGCACGTGCTTGTGACGTCATGACAGTATTTGGTGTCAGTATTTACACGTCCTTGTGTCGTCAGGACAGTATTTGGTGTCAGTATTTACACGTCCTTGTGTCGTCAGGACAGTATTTGGTGCCAGTATTTACACGTCCTTGTGTCGTCAGGACAGTATTTGGTGCCAGTATTTACACGTGCTTGTGTCGCCAGGACAGTATTTGGTGCCAGTATTTACACGTCCTTGTGTCATCAGGACAGTATTTGGTGCCAGTATTTACACGTGCTTGTGTCGTCAGGACAGTATTTGGTGCCAGTATTTACACGTGTTTGTGTCGTCAGGACAGTATTTGGTGCCAGTATTTACACGTCCTTGTGTCGTCAGGACAGTATTTGGTGTCAGTATTTACACGTGCTTGTGTCGTCAGGACAGTATTTGGTGTCAGTATTTACACGTGTTTGTGTCGTCAGGACAGTATTTGGTGCCAGTATTTACACGTGTTTGTGTCGTCAAGACAGTATTTGGTGTCAGTATTTACACGTGTTTGTGTCGTCAGGACAGTATTTGGTGTCAGTATTTACACGTGTTTGTGTCGTCAGGACAGTATTTGGTGCCAGTATTTACACGTCCTTGTAAGATCAGGACAGTATTTGGTGTCAGTATTTACACGTGCTTGTGTCGTCAGGACAGTATTTGGTGTCAGTATTTACACGTGCTTGTGTCGTCAGGACAGTATTTGGTGCCAGTATTTACACGTGCTTGTGTCGTCAGGACAGTATTTGGTGTCAGTATTTACACGTGTTTGTGTCGTCAGGACAGTATTTGGTGCCAGTATTTACACGCGTTTGTGTCGTCAGGACAGTATTTGGTGTCAGTATTTACACGTGCTTGTGTCGTCAGGACAGTATTTGGTGCCAGTATTTACACGTGTGTGTGTCGTCAGGACAGTATTTGGTGTCAGTATTTACAAGTGTTTGTGTCGTCAGGATAGTATTTGGTGTCAGTATTTACACGTGCTTGTGTCGTCAGGACAGTATTTGGTGTCAGTATTTACACGTGCTTGTGTCGTCAGGACAGTATTTGGTGCCAGTATTTACACGTGTTTGTGTCGTCAGGACAGTATTTGGTGCCAGTATTTACACGTGTTTGTGTCGTCAGGACAGTATTTGGTGCCAGTATTTACACGTGTTTGTGTCGTCAGGACAGTATTTGGTGTCAGTATTTACACGTCCTTGTGTCGTCAGGACAGTATTTGGTGTCAGTATTTACACGTGCTTGTGTCGTCAGGACAGTATTTGGTGCCAGTATTTACACGTGTTTGTGTCGTCAGGACAGTATTTGGTGTCAGTATTTACATGTGTTTGGGACGTCAGGATATTATTTCGTGCCAGTAGTTACATGTATTTGTGACGTCATGACAGTATTTTATACCAGTAGTTACACGTGTTTGTGAAGTTAGGGCAGTATTTGGTGCCAGTAGTTACATGTGTTTTTGACGTCATGTCAGTATTTAGAGCCAGTAGTAAGAAGTGTTGGTGACTTGAGGACAGGGCAGTCTGTTGTAACAGTGGGTCATTAAACAGCACAGTCTGGGAAAGCTCACGGTGCAATCTGTCTTCTCTTGCGCCAGGGAATACACATATAAGTGTCTATACGCGACTGTAACTGTTGCAATCAGAGATACAATTTGGCACTAGCAGGAAGAAACGTGGTAGAGGACGGAGTAGATGATACGCACATATATTTGTAAAACGGGACAACCCCTTATCTCATTCCTGCTCTTTGACGAGTAGATAATGTCGCAGTAAAACGAGACAAACGTGTGTGTTTATATCTCCTGATTGACTTATATAAGTGTGTAAATGCGCGCGCGCGCCGCGCGCGTGTGTGTGTTGTGCCTTTATACTTGCTGTGACAACTGCATAAATCTATCAAAAGAGACAACACTGTTCCCCTACACCCCCCCCCCCCCCCCCCCCCGCAGTTGACTCACACGTATCACCCTGCATCTCTATACCTCATAATTGATTGTTCATATAAGGATCAGTCAGTCAGGTTCCGTCTCCACATTGAAGGTTGGCTACAATGGATCTCCAATACTGTCCATCACTCGCCTTGATTGTACATTCTATCAAACTGCTGTTTGTATCTCTCTTGATGTTCCATCCATCCATCATGTGCCATGCCGATAAACGTGGGCGGTCATGTTTTGTCATCTCACTCGATCACCAGAGTCGTGGATCAGCTCCATGTTTCTGTCTCGACCATACCTCTTGATCAAGCCATCCATTTATTTACTTCTCTGTCTTTCCATTGGTCTCTTTTCTTCGAGCTTGCCAATTGTCACCAAGTTTTCCAATTCATTTCGTCTCATAACATGCCCAACAAATTTTGACTGTCTACGTCTAACGTCTCTAATCAGTTTACGATCTTCATTTGTTTCTTGAAGGACTTGTTCATTGATTTTTCTGTCTGTCCATGGTATTCTTTGCATTTTCCTCAGAAACCACATTTCCACAGCCATTAGATGTTTTTCAGCCTATCTGCTTATTGTCCACGCTTCTCATCCATACAACAGTACAGGTTCTATGTAGCACTTCAACACTCTTTTTCTTGTTTCAGTTGATATCATTTTATTGGTCAGTATGTTTTTCATCTTGCAAAAGGTTACCTTCGCAATGGCAATTCTAGTTCTAATCTCTTCAAGGCATCTCCCATCAGATGTTATGACTGTTCCTAGATAACAGTACCGATTCACTTGTGCTATTTCCTTCTTCCCAGTGACGACCATAATCTGCTTTCTTACAATTCAATTCTAACCCTAGTTGTTCACTGTGTGCAGCAACCGCATCTACTAAATGTTGCAGGTCCTGTTCATTGTCTGCAATCAAGACTGTGTCATCCGCATATCTAATGTTATTGATGTATCGTCCCCCAATGTGATTCCTTCCATATCTTCTATATTTCTGAAAATATTTTCACTATACATGGGGGGAAAAAAAAATCTGGAGACATTACACATCCCTGTCTCACAACTCTCTTTATAGGCTGATATTGACCTACTTCATTATCAATTCTTATGGCAGCTTGTTATTTTCAGTATATGGTTGTTTTTTACAAGTCTAAGGTCTTTTCCATTAATATCTTGATTTTTTCTTCCCATATAAGCGATCCGCATTATAACTTGCATTTTTAATATATGTACAAGTTTTCTATTATATAAGTGTAAGTTACAACATGTTATACAAGTTGTAAAGATAATTTAAGAATATCCTGTATTGTAGAAATTAGATTACATATGATTTAGCCATATCTTTTCTTACATTCTTCGATGAGTCACCTCTCATAACCTCTTTTGTTCCCAAAAGGCTTATTCATAGACCAACGTTAGAATTGTCTTCATGTTTTGTAGTAACTATGGAGAAAAGAGAATTTGTTGTTCACAAACAGCGCTGGTGTTTTCACCTTTTTTATCTGCCAAATGATCGGTTTTTTTTTTTTCTTTTTTCAAACGATCGTTAACAATAAGAATAGGACAAAATGATTAGTGTTGATTACTGGCTCTTCGTTTGACCTTCATGCGGCTTTTCTTTAACAAGTGAAGAGGCTGGGGTGAAGTGCAAGAGCCGCGCTAATGGGTTCGGCGCGAATTGTGCAAACATTTCTATTTAAAATGTGGAATTAACATATAATAAAAGTTTCTCGTAGCCATGGTAAAATCGATACCTATTTGCGACAGTTATCTGCATAATCGAACACAAGAACACATTGCTATAATACCCTGTTTTCCTCCTTGCACTCCCCTCCCTTTTCCGGTTTCTTACTCTTTTGTGTGGCTATACTAGGTTCTGTTGTGTATTGAGCTCATTGAATATCGATAAGCTATCAGGAGTTGCGATTGACCAGACCAATCTCCTCACAGCTCCTGACCTGCTTTTGAGTATTGTTTTCCATCTCTGTGTTGATTTGAAAGCTGCAGATTCTTTTTTATTATTTTAATTTTATTGAACTGCATTAGCAATTCGGTTTTGTCTTTGTTTCAGTGCACTTTTCATCCTATTCTGTTTCACCAGTTGAGTCGCTCATTGTTGTGACTTCAAACTAATTTGTTTCATATTTCTGTGCGCAGTTGCACAAGACGGTTCATTCGGTAACTTCCGGTTTCATGAATGTTCTGTATCTTTTGATGTCGAGTGTTCTGTAGCATTCTGACATCGGGTGTGTAGCTGTATATGTCCACTATTATGTGCTTATTAGTCATCTAACTATTGAACATGAGTTCTGTAACTCTAGATGTCCAGTACTCTGTTGAACATGAGTTCTGTAACTCTAGATGTCCAGTACTCTGTTGAACATGAGTTCTGTAACTCTAAATGTTCACTACTCTATAACTATTGGACACGAGTTCTGTAACCCTAGATGTTCATTACTCTATAACTATTGAACATGAGTTCTGTAACTCTAGATGTCCAGTACTCTGTTGAACATGAGTTCTGTAACTCTAGATGTTCACTACTCTATAACTATTGGACACGAGTTCTGTAACCCTAGATGTTCATTACTCTATAACTATTGAACATGAGTTCTGTAACTCTAGATGTCCAGTACTCTGTTGAACATGAGTTCTGTAACTCTAGATGTTCATTACTCTATAACTGTTGAACATGAGTTCTGTAACCCTAGATGTTCATTACTCTATAACTATTGAACATGAGTTCTGTAACTCTAGATGTCCAGTACTCTGTTGAACATGAGTTCTGTAATCCTAAACGTTCAGTGCTCTATAACTATTGGACATGAGTCCCATAACTCTAGATGTTCAGTACGCTAATGAACATGAGTTCTGTAACTCTAGATGTTCAATACTCTGTTGAACACGAGTTCTGTAACTCTAGATGTTCAGTACTCTATGACTATTGGATGTTGGTTCTGTAACTATAGATATTCAGTACTATATAGCTATAGGACATGAGTTGTGTAACTCTAGATAGTCAGATGTTTCGATTCCTCCCAGTATTCTGCAATTATCAGTCATCGTACCACCCTGGCTTGAGGACAGTGGACATATTAAGGGGTGGGGTTGAGGTGTGGAATTACTAGCCAATTGTATACCAAGAAAGAGTTGTGTTTGTATGCATGGCTAGGATTGTAAGGTCCACATTCCCCCAGAAGAGTGAGAACCGTTGCTATATCTGTACATGAATCGTCGCTTGTGTCGTTTCGTGTTAAATATAATATATAATAATATATAATATTGTTGAAAATAACCTTTTCACTAATTGCTTTGTCTTCCTACAGTTTATTTATAATCTCTCGGTGTGCTTATATCGAAGTACTGTATTTTCGTCTTCTGTAACTGTGCTTATGTGTCACATAATAGAAAGTGAAGTACTGGTGTTGCAAACAAACAGGCGGGAGTTTTCAGATGGCTTTACCATGCCTCCCTGCACTATGTAACCTTTTCCAGAAATGAAATATGCAGATTCTTCAGCCAAATTCTTGACACAAACCAGTCAGATCGCCATTTTGTGTGGACAGAGATGTCAATACAATCTGCTTTAGACAGGTTCCTGGTTTGTTGATGTAATCAGCCTTGACATAACATGTGGGAGATCGTGCACAGGAACCGCTCTTCGGCTGTTTCCGTTTGGCCTGCATCTTTTCTGTTCATCTTGTCATCGTGGAGATGGCTTCATGCACGAGTTTTCTTTGACTGAAGATTCTGCTCCACTGTTCTGCCAGAGTTCGGTGGAGATTCTGTGCGGTTATGTGTGTTTATAGCTGTGATGTGGTTGTGTTTGCGCGCTGTGATGTGGTTGTGTTGATTGTCGTGTGATTGTGTTTGCGCACTGTGCTGTGATTATCGCGTGGTTGTGTTTGCGCGCTGTGATGTTGCAGTGTTTGCCCGCTGTGATGTTGTAGTGTTTGCTCGCTGTGATGTTGTAGTGTTTGCTTGCTGTGATGTTGTAGTGTTTGCTCGCTGTGATGTTGTAGTGTTTGCTCGCTGTGATGTTGTAGTGTTTGCTCGCTGTGATGTTGCAGTGTTTGCTCGCTGTGATGTTGCAGTGTTTGCTTGCTGTGATGTTGTAGTGTTTGCTCGCTGTGATGTTGTAGTGTTTGCTCGCTGTGATGTGGTTGTGTTTGCTCGCTGTGATGTTGTAGTGTTTGCTCGCTGTGATGTTGCAGTGTTTGCTCGCTGTGATGTTGTAGTGTTTGCTCGCTGTGATGTGGTTGTGTTTGCTCGCTGTGATGTTGTAGTGTTTGCTCGCTGTGATGTGGTTGTGTTTGCTCGCTGTGATGTTGTAGTGTTTGCTCGCTGTGATGTTGTAGTGTTTGCTCACTGTGATGTTGTAGTGTTTGCTCGCTGTGATGTGGATGTGTTTGCTCGCTGTGATGTTGTAGTGTTTGCTCGCTGTGATGTGGTTGTGTTTGCTCGCTGTGATGTTGTAGTTTTTGCTCGCTGTGATGGTGTAGTGTTTGCTCGCTGTGATGTTGTAGTGTTTGCTCGCTGTGATGTGGTTGTGTTTGCTCGCTGTGATGTGGTTGTGTTTGCTCGCTGTGATGTTGTAGTGTTTGCTCGCTGTGATGTGGTTGTGTTTGCTCGCTGTGATGTTGTAGTGTTTGCTCGCTGTGATGTGGTTGTGTTTGCTCGCTGTGATGTTGTAGTGTTTGCTCGCTGTGATGTTGTAGTGTTTGCTCGCTGTGATGTTGTAGTGTTTGCTCGCTGTGATGTTGTAGTGTTTGCTCGCTGTGATGTGGTTGTGTTTGCTCGCTGTGATGTTGTAGTGTTGCTCGCTGTAATGTGGTTGTGTTTGCTCGCTGTTATGTTGCAGTGTTTGCTCGCTGTGATGTTGTAGTGTTTGCTCGCTGTGATGTGGTTGTGTTTGCTCGCTGTGATGTTGTAGTGTTTGCTCGCTGTGATGTGGTTGTGTTTGCTCGCTGTGATGTTGTAGTGTTTGCTCGCTGTGATGTTGTAGTGTTTGCTCGCTGTGATGTTGTAGTGTTTGCTCGCTGTGATGTGGTTGTGTTTGCTCGCTGTGATGTTGTAGTGTTTGCTCGCTGTGATGTGGTTGTGTTTGCTCGCTGTAATGTTGCAGTGTTTGCTCGCTGTGATGTTGTAGTGTTTGCTCGCTGTGATGTGGTTGTGTTTGCTCGCTGTGATGTTGTAGTGTTTGCTTGCTGTGATGTGGTTGTGTTTGCTCGCTGTGATGTGGTTGTGTTTGCTTGCTGTGATGTGGTTGTGTTTGCTCGCTGTGATGTTGCAGTGATTGCTCGCTGTGATGTTGCAGTGATTGCTCGCTGTGATGTGGTTGTGTTTGCTCGCTGTGATGTTGTAGTGTTTGCTCGCTGTGATGTGGTTGTGTTTGCTCGCTGTGATGTGGTTGTGTTTGCTTGCAGTGATTGCTCGCTGTGATGTTGTAGTGTTTGCTCGCTGTGATGTTGCAGTGATTGCTCGCTGTGATGTGGTTGTGTTTGCTCGCTGTGATGTGGTTGTGTTTGCTCGCTGTGATGTTGTAGTGTTTGCTCGCTGTGATGTGGTTGTGTTTGCTCGCTGTGATGTTGTAGTGTTTGCTCGCTGTGATGTGGTTGTGTTTGCTCACTGTGATGTTGTAGTGTTTGCTCGCTGTGATGTGGTGTGTTGCTCGCTGTGATGTTGTAGTGTTTTCTCGCTGTGATGTTGTAATGTTTGCTCTGCTGTGATGTTGTAGTGTTTGCTCGCTGTGATGTTGTAGTGTTTGCTCGCTGTGATGTGGTTGTGTTTGCTCGCTGTGATGTTGTAGTGTTTGCTCGCTGTGATGTGGGTGTGTTTGCTCGCTGTGATGTTGCAGTGTTTGCTCGCTGTGATGTTGTAGTGTTTGCTCGCTGTGATGTGGTTGTGTTTGCTCGCTGTGATGTGGTTGTGTTTGCTTGCAGTGATTGCTCGCTGTGATGTTGTAGTGTTTGCTCGCTGTGATGTTGCAGTGATTGCTCGCTGTGATGTGGTTGTGTTTGCTCGCTGTGATGTGGGTTGTGTTTGCTCGCTGTGATGTTGTAGTGTTTGCTCGCTGTGATGTGGTTGTGTTTGCTCGCTGTGATGTTGTAGTGTTTGCTCGCTGTGATGTGGTTGTGTTTGCTCACTGTGATGTTGTAGTGTTTGCTCGCTGTGATGTGGTTGTGTTTGCTCGCTGTGATGTTGTAGTGTTTTCTCGCTGTGATGTTGTAATGTTTGCTCGCTGTGATGTTGTAGTGTTTGCTCGCTGTGATGTTGTAGTGTTTGCTCGCTGTGATGTGGTTGTGTTTGCTCGCTGTGATGTTGTAGTGTTTGCTCGCTGTGATGTGGTTGTGTTTGCTCGCTGTGATGTTGTAGTGTTTGCTCGCTGTGATGTTGTAGTGTTTGCTCGCTGTGATGTTGTAGTGTTTGCTCACTGTGATGTTGTAGTGTTTGCTCGCTGTGATGTGGTTGTGTTTGCTCGCTGTGATGTTGTAGTGTTTGCTCGCTGTGATGTGGTTGTGTTTGCTCGCTGTAATGTTGGCAGTGTTTGCTCGCTGTGATGTTGTAGTGTTTGCTCGCTGTGATGTGGTTGGTGTTTGCTCGCTGTGATGTTGTAGTGTTTGCTTGCTGTGATGTGGTGTGTTTGCTCGCTGTGATGTGGTTGTGTTTGCTTGCTGTGATGTGGTTGTGTTTGCTCGCTGTGATGTTGCAGTGATTGCTCGCTGTGATGTTGCAGTGATTGCTCGCTGTGATGTGGTTGTGTTTGCTCGCTGTGATGTTGTAGTGTTTGCTCGCTGTGATGTGGTTGTGTTTGCTCGCTGTGTGTGGTTTGTGTTTGCTTGCAGTGATTGCTCGCTGTGATGTTGTAGTGTTTGCTCGCTGTGATGTTGCAGTGATTGCTCGCTGTGATGTGGTTGTGTTTTGCTCGCTGTGATGGTTGTGTTTGCTCGCTGTGATGTTGTAGTGTTTGCTCGCTGTGATGTGGTTGTGTTTGCTCGCTGTGATGTTGTAGTGTTTGCTCGCTGTGATGTGGTTGTGTTTGCTCACTGTGATGTTGTAGTGTTTGCTCGCTGTGATGTGGTTGTGTTTGCTCGCTGTGATGTTGTAGTGTTTTCTCGCTGTGATGTTGTAATGTTTGCTCGCTGTGATGTTGTAGTGTTTGCTCGCTGTGATGTTGTAGTGTTTGCTCGCTGTGATGTGGTTGTGTTTGCTCGCTGTGATGTTGTAGTGTTTGCTCGCTGTGATGTGGGTGTGTTTGCTCGCTGTGATGTTGCAGTGTTTGCTCGCTGTGATGTTGTAGTGTTTGCTCGCTGTGATGTGGTTGTGTTTGCCCGCTGTGATGTTGTAGTGTTTGCTCGCTGTGATGTGGTTGTGTTTGCTCGCTGTGATGTGGTTGTGTTTGCTCGCTGTGATGTTGTAGTGTTTGCTCGCTGTGATGTGGTTGTGTTTGCTTGCTGTGATGTTGTAGTGTTTGCTCGCTGTGATGTTGCAGTGTTTGCTTGCTGTGATGTTGTAGTGTTTGCTCGCTGTGATGTGGTTGTGTTTGCTCGCTGTGATGTTGTAGTGTTTGCTCGCTGTGATGTTGTAGTGTTTGCTCGCTGTGATGTTGTAGTGTTTGCTTGCTGTGATGTTGTAGTGTTTGCTTGCTGTGATGTTGTAGTGTTTGCTCGCTGTGATGTTGTAGTGTTTGCTTGCTGTGATGTTGTAGTGTTTGCTCGCTGTGATGTGGTTGTGTTTGCTTGCTGTGATGTTGTAGTGTTTGCTCGCTGTGATGTTGCAGTGTTTGCTTGCTGTGATGTTGTAGTGTTTGCTCGCTGTGATGTGGTTGTGTTTGCTCGCTGTGATGTTGTAGTGTTTGCTCGCTGTGATGTTGTAGTGTTTGCTTGCTGTGATGTTGTAGTGTTTGCTCGCTGTGATGTGGTTGTGTTTGCTCGCTGTGATGTTGTAGTGTTTGCTTGCTGTGATGTTGTAGTGTTTGCTCGCTGTGATGTTGTAGTGTTTGCTCGCTGTGATGTGGTTGTGTTTGCTCGCTGTGATGTGGTTGTGTTTGCTCGCTGTGATGTTGCAGTGATTGCTCGCTGTGATGTTGCAGTGATTGCTCGCTGTGATGTTGTAGTGTTTGCTCGCTGTGATGTGATTGTCGTGTGGTTGTGTTTGCTTGCTGTGATGTTGTAGTGTTTGCTTGCTGTGATGTGGTTGTGTTTGCTCGCTGTGATGTTGCAGTGTTTGCTCGCTGTGATGTGATTGTCGTGTGGTTGTGTTTGCAGGCTATGATGTTATTGCGCTTGTTGGTTGACGTGAGATTATGTGTACGGCCAGTGATGTTATGATGTTGGTTGTCGTGTTATTACTATTACGTCACGTCTGTACCCTCTTTTTTGCGCTAGCTCGCTTTGAACTCCAGCGTAGTCCATACACGTGCTACTAGTGCACTGGACGTATCTTTGCGTGTGGATTGGATTTCCTTATTACTAGTGTCCCTCGCCATCAGGCTAACCCATTCCAACCTCAGAGGTGTTTGTAATTCTTTACGTCCCCAAGTCGAGGACGAGAATTCAACATTTTAGTTGAACTTACGGGTGTAGGGGTTGAACCCGTTACCACGGCATCAACACACCGGATGTTTAAGAACGAGGACTCTTATCCATTCGGCCATGCCTACCTCTGTTTGTTTCTTAAAGTCATTTAAA
Source organism: Cepaea nemoralis (assembly GCA_014155875.1). Classification (NCBI taxonomy): domain Eukaryota; kingdom Metazoa; phylum Mollusca; class Gastropoda; order Stylommatophora; family Helicidae; genus Cepaea; species Cepaea nemoralis. The sequence goes on from JACEFZ010019082.1 coordinate 151,108, forward strand.
AGTCTTCTTCTTCTGCGTTCATCCGGAGTTTTTTTTTCTTTTTCGGATGTGATTGCGTTGTGCCTGTTTACAGCAGAGCTGCGTTCTTGCGCCGTTAGGCCGGCACATCCGACTTCTGCGGGCATTTGTTGACCGGGTTAACCTTCCCGGTGGTTTAAAAGTCAACAGGGTGGACTTATTGCACCGGGTTTTATCCCATATGGCTCAGTCTCTTTCCGCAGCACGGAAAGCATCGCACAAAGTACGAACTCCGTAGCTCCAGCGACGATCATCAGGAGTCTCCGAAAAAATGCACTCGTGAACCGAAGAACACGGCCCGGAATCGAACCCATAACCTTCGGCGCCCGAGTCAGACGGCTTGATCACTTCGCCATAATATTTTTACAGTATATGTATAATATGTTTGTAATATGTGTTAGTTGTGATGTGATTCTGTTGGTCACGGTGAGATATGTGTTTGTTGATATGTGAGTTTGCTTATTGGTTGTGATGTGAATGTGTTAGGTTGTGTTATGTTTGTTAATTGTGGTGTGATTATGGTGGTTACCGTATGATTGCCTGTTTTTTTTTTTTTATAATCTGCTTTTGTTTGTTAATTTTGATGTGATTGATTGCAAGTTCTTGTGCCGTTGTTTGTTTGATGTGGTGATGTTGGTTGCAATGCCTTTATGTTTGTGTTTATGCGTGATTGAGGTTGTTTCTTGTGATGTGTTTGTTTATAGGTTATCGTGTGGATATGTTTGTGAGTTTTTGCATAATTGTTTATCGTAACGTGTTATTTTCTGGTTTTTATTTGATTGTACCACTTGTTATGTCTAACGACGAACTGGCGGTGTCTGTGTGTACTGTATCCGTCTGCCTAAACTTCGTAATGAAAAGCCGCTTTGTGTGTAAACTTTTATCATGTATCTATGACGGCACGGCTGTTTAGTATCGCGGGTCTGGGTACAGTATATACCTTTGTCGTCCATTCTAATGTTATCTTCCACGACAGAGATAGCAGTATTCTATATTTAATTCCCTGGATATCAAGTAAGTTGCGCCGGATTTCCCGAGACTTTGGTCCAGTGAATCACATTTCCAGAGGCGCTTCTTTCGGGTTTGCCGTCTCTAGTCATTGGCTATTCCCAGTCTGCCTGCGCAGCAACAGGATTGTGTGCCTTACTTCGTCTGGTCGCTAGGCGTCAAGCTATACGGAAGTCTTCCAGATCTGCAGAAGATAATACAGAGAAAGAAATGTTTTTGTTAAAGATATGTGCCGATTCTAAGCGAACGAGAAGAAGAAATAGTAAAAGAAAGAGAAGACTGGGAGGAGGAAGAAGAAGTAAGAGGAGCAACAGGAGATGGTTGTGGTGGTAGTCTGATGCCTATCCCTTGACACGACCGACTTTGCAAAGCCTATTTGTATTTGCTCTACCGCTAACCATTGAGGTGCCTATTGCTGCGGTCCCTATTTGTCATATCGTATTGCTATGAATACCTGGCATTTATATATAGTTCTATTATGATTATTTCTTATTAACTTCGTGTGCCCCTACCCAGAATAATAGGAGACCATTTTTGATATTTCATCGAGCACTACTCGGTAATTAGATTTAGTCGCGGGCTGCCGACGGTTCGATGATGATTGGCCATTTCTCTCAGCCGTGCTCCACGAGAACATCTGCTCATGCGAAAGAAATTGCAGCCATTTCACGGTATTCTTGACTGTGCGCCCTCCGGGATAAATTAGAGGCCGGTTAATGAGATGAGTTTTCTTCTTTTGTACACCTTCACATCTGCCACTTTTTAAGAGTCAATATCTTCAGCGGAGTAGCGATTGAATAGCGAGGGTATTGATTGGCTGTCGTCAAATGAACAGTTAATTGGATAGAAATAAGAAATCAAATAACAAAAAGAAATCCAGGCAATCTGAAAATTTGAACCAGTAACAGAAATAAAACTCCAAACAATGCGAACTAATGCAGGCTGTTATTAGACCATGCCCGGTTCTGGGTTTAAGAGAGAGAGAGAGAGAGAGAGAGAGAGAGAGAGAGAGAGAGAGAGAGAGAGAGAGAGAGAGAGAGAGAGAGAGAGAGAGTGTTAGGGGGAGCATTGCTCGCTTTTAACTCAAGTATAGTCCATAAATACTACTTCTAGTATTACTAGTAACTCTGGACTGAATTTTGCGTGTGGTTTAGCATTCCCTATTACCACTGTCCCTTGCAATCAGGCGAACCCACCCCGACTTCAGAGGTATGTGTTTCAATATCTTCCGTATCTTTCCTTTAATGTGTTTTCAATATAATATGTCTTCTATTTCATTACATCTTACATTTATTATTTCATTACCTACATCAGTTCTACAGTTTCCAAAGTCAGCATTCAATAGGCTTAGACCTACTTTACCATCCCTCGTTTATTCAATCCGATCTTTCATTACATGTACCTGAAATATTCCATCTTAGTTTTGGAATCATTTCACTGGAAGTTCCTTATCATCCCCTACTGACACATTACCAGTCTATCGCAGACAGTACTTCGGGGTGTATAGTTACAAATCCCATTACTCCGGCAAATTCAACAGCCACTCAATCAACTCCCCCTTCTTGAAGCAGATCAAAGCGATGTCTTCACGGCGCGGGGAATATTGCGGATTCGATTCCCTATTCAACGTCCCTGTACTCGCTGGCTCCCAGCCGTCATACGCACATGTTTGACACAAGCCATCGGCGCTGTCTGCGATACTCACGCTTAAGAAATACTAACTACGATCCTAAGTCGTTTTGCTGGAGTCATTTTCTCGAAGCTAATGAAAATCCCCCAAGGTCTAGTCATTTTTGTCATCACTTCATTTAAAATAGTGTTCTTCTTGGGATTTTGATCTGGCAAATGGGAACAGGAGTATGAGATTTTGGTGATGGGGGTAAGGGGCGTATGTGGATTATTTTTGTTGGAAACCTGGTATTTAAACATGTCTGTACTAGACTTTTGTCAATCTAGAGTAGTATGTATTAATGAGGGCCCGTCCCAAGGAGGTAGAGAAATGACATTCTAGGAATGAACACGTTACATTAACAGCTATGTGTTTCAGACATTTGTTATTCTCTAGTAATAGCACGAATCCCGGTCGGTAATTATAGCTTTCGATTTTTGTGTTGTCTGGTGTGTCATCTAGTCCGTGATTCCTTCTTCTCCTTCTGTGGGTGCCAAACAATACCTGTGTGTTTATTTATGAACTGTATTAGTGGCCTCAAAGGGTTCCTCAATTGATATTTTTGTGTAATACGTGTACAAAATGGAACCGACCAATCATTTTTCTTCTTTAAATGTTCGTTAAAATACTGGACACAGCATTACGGTCCGATGTGTTTGTGTGATTGTTGTTTGACCTAAGCTGGTTTAATATAAAATTCTGAGACCTATGGTGCTATCTCAATGGTTAGATACGAATTATGTCCGTATTCCCGTGTGTTACCGGGGCCCATATGGGAAGCAAAGAATAGCAACACTGTAGCCTACCACGCATGTCGTAAGAGGCGACTAAGGAGGCTTGATGGTTCCGTCGCCCTGCTACTGAGTGAGTGCGTGGTGCGACACTGTGAGCTGTGAGTTTCTTCTTCTTCTTCTTCTTCTTCGTTCATCCGGAGTTTTTTTTCGGATGTGATTGCGTTGTGCCTGTTTACAGCAGAGCTGCGTTCTTGCGCCGTTAGGCCGACACATCCGACTTCTGCGGGCATTTGTTGACCGGGTTAACCTTCCCGGGGGTTTCTTAGGACGTTTGACTCTCACTGTTGTGGTGTTATCCCCCATCCCAGCTGGTCCATATAGAACAGCCAAAGATCCTGGTCAGCCCTCAAGGGAAGGCAGGGGCAGACCATGGGCATTCCCCGCCATCCAGGAGGCTTCCATACTTGCAGAGCCGATACATAGCGCTCTGGTACTGGGCTCACCCAAGGAATCGTCACGTCCTGCACATGGCTGCTTAGCCTCACTTCCGTATATTGGGCCTTCCGTTCACCATAGGCTGTTCTTCCGGAAACCAGAAGTATGCAGTCTGCAGATGACATCCACACAGTGAGCTTTCGATTCGGACTTTCCATGTAATGGATTTGCTAGCCAAGCAATATTCCATTTCGTGCCACTAGGACACTTTTCCACCTTTTATGAAGCCCACACAGTGGGCTTTTGATTCAGACTTTCCACGTAATGGATTTGCTATCCAAGCAATATTCCATTTTGTGCCACTAGGACACTTTTCCACCTTTTATGAAGCCCACACAGCGAGCTTTCGATTTGCTATCCAATCAATATTCCATTTCATGCCTCTGGGTCTTCATGCACCTTTAAATGTCAACCTGTATATAGTTAAAGTAATCTGCGGTCAACTTTAGCTTGTTGATATCTCCATAGAGCTTGTCCTCAAATGAAGCAGGTGTGGGCCAAAATATCTTTCTCTGTTCTGCATACGTTGGGCAATCCTGCAGCAAATGTTTTGCTGTCATTTTTCCAGTTCTACAATTACATTCATCGGTATCTCCTATCTTTAGTTTATTGAACAAGTGGTATTTCAGCCTGTTATGTCCTGTGCGGAGTCTGAAGATTGCTACTTGTTCTCTTCGGTCGAGTTTGTAATATGCATCATCCTTCTGATGGCCTGGATGCTCTGATTCCCATTTGGTTCTATAAGTGCTTTTTATCAACCTCTTTGCCTCATTATAGGTTATGTCTATGTCAGGCTGTGGTAGTCGTCCGCCCTCTTTTGCCAGTCTGTCAGCCTCTTCGTTTCCAGGTATACTGCAATGTGATGGGATCCACTGTATTACAACTTTTTTGGATTTCTGGCATAGACCATGGAGTGCTGCTCTTAGGTCAGTTAGTTCTGTGCTGTTATTGCTCTTCAGTATTGAGACAGCTGACTTTGCATCTGTGAAGATAGCTATTTGCTTCTCTTTATTTTCCTCCATCAGGAGCATTTCTGCTGCAGTTTTCAGAGCCTCTACCTCTGCTTTGAAGTTACTTGAAAACTTTCCAGTTGCCATTGAATGTGTTTTTTTCACTCCATTTTTTAAATTTAGGAGAATCCTCCTCCTCCATTCTCTATTGAATTTTTGGCTGATCCATCTGTATATGCATGGGTCCAATTCCTGCTTGGGTAATGTTCTTTTATGTAGTTTAGGGTTATTTCTCTTCTTTCGGTTTCATGCTGAGTGTTCTTTTTCTCAATACCAGGAATGTTTTCTATCATCTCAGGCAGTTGCTGCTGTCTCCAAGCTGGGAACTTGTGTGCATTGTGTATGGGCTTGACTGTTTGTCGTGTCCTCCTTTAAAGTGTCGTCCCTGGAGTGAGGAGATCCGACACCCACATTATAATATTATTTTTTTTCCCCCTCAATATTCTGGAGAATCCACCAGCTTCCGTCCAACACACTCCATCGGCCTATGGACACCTTTTCCTTTCACTCTCACACTTACGTACTATGCCCCCTTCTCATACTTCCCCAACGCAACATACTCAACAACTCTTACTTCTAGAAATTAATAAAGATTAATTTATTAAAATAAAAGTGTAACGTGTATGAGATGTGTATGCGAAGAAAATGTGTGACGTGTTCTATAAAGTGTAGAGAATCTGTCTCTCAGACATCAGCTCAGTCCGCTGATCACAGCAAAGATAGACCACAGCACGTTACGTCAGAACAAGTACGTCTCACCCGTTGCCGGAACCATCCTGCCGGATACTGCTTTGCTTCTGTAGACCTCTGGTAATCCCATTTCATGAACATAAGAAATAGACACCGGTGGTATGAACAGTTACTTATGGACCGGATTCACTCTACACAATGTCCGTTCCTAATGTTCTCTAACCAACTGCACAAGTTCTTTTCTAGTGTTTACACAGTTAGTAAAGTTAAGTGTAGTCGACAGATCATCCTCGTTGCACATCGAACCATTCCGTCCGCAAGTGCTAATTACTAATGTTAATTGTTACTGTACTAACACTAGTTACTCTTAACCGGTTCTCGGTTCGTTACCACTGTTTAATGCTGTATGGTGCAACTGTAATCTTCACTATGTTGGGTGAATCAACCTCCCTCTAGCTTTTAATCACGTCTGTAAGCAATCTTTATTGATTGCCGAACTGGTGTTCTTCAGACTGGGATTTTCTTCCTTCCCAAAACTTTATTGAGCTTCCTTGGATCTGGTAGGGAACCTAGGATAGAAACAACACACCTGGTGATAATACTAGTTCATGATTCTTTCGGCTGAGTGTAAGCCTATCACCTTGCCTAATGATCGTTAGCTAACTAGACTTAGTCATAGAGCAGATTAGCTACCCACCTAGAGTCGAATCAGGTTATGACAAAGAAAAAATCAGCAAACAGAATGTGGAACCCCTCCCACAAGGGACACCTACGGGAAATCCCAATTATCCCTCATTACTCAATTCTCAACTAGTAAAGCTTATCAACACTTCACTAATCTATTCTAGCTAACAGAGTCAAGTATCACTTCCCTACTCTAGCTAGTTTCCACTAACAGTGCTAATCATCACACTATAGTTTAACAAGGCTACTGCCTAAAGTAATTATAACGAATATTATAATAGGTTATACCTTAAATGGCACCACTGCAGTCCTATCAATCATATCTACATCTGCCATTATAGGCACGTGTAAAATTAAGTCACTAATTAACACACGGTAGATATTATTTCCACTAGGCGCTGCCGTGCCCTGGCACTCTGACTAAAGCATAATTTCAAGTCCTCCCTAGCTGGTCACAACTAGAGTTTATATGGCAAACTACCAAAGTTGTCCACGTGACTTTATCCTCTTCTCCCCCACACAGGTGTTATTTGGACATATCAACCATTTGCAAGGATCTATTTTTCCGGGCTTAAATCCTGTCAAAGTTGTCAGTAATTGTTAAGATTCTCAAAACAAGCCAGCGAATTTTATGACGACTTCCAACAAACAGTTGCAAATAACCCCGTCAAACTCTTCATGTTCCGGAAACCAAGAATTGACATATGTACTGTTTTCTCCCTACTAAGTACTTCCGTTTTACATCTGCCATTGTGATCTCACGGCTTCCATCTGCATTCAAATGTTGACGAACTTGTCAATCTTCTGTTCCGTGGTGACAATATATGTGATTCTAACTGGTAATGAACTGCCAACTCGGTGTATCCCTTCCTTCTCACTCAACACCAAATGTGTAGATGGGCTGACCCCACTGCTTCCATTTACATTCAAATGTAGACAAACTAATCAAGGCGATGCCAGGACCTGTCACCATCAACACCGACCGTTCCAAATCCGTTATAGATGTACACGTGCAGCTACAAATATTGTCCTGAGATTTTGACATCCGCGGTGTTTTTCCAGTTAGTAAAATAATGGTGCTGAAAATACACGCCAAGCAAACGTCGGGAATATTTCTCTGTTTAACTCATGGCAATCTCGCGACATAGGCCCCCTCTTAAGAGAGTAGTCCATCTCACTCTCCTCCACCATGAGTTAAATCCAGATAATTCATTCCTCTTCTTCAGGAGCTGGGTGTCTTGACAAGAAATCCGCTCCAACATTTTCCTTCCCAGGAATGTACTCTACTGTGAAATTATACGGTTGAAGTAACAACGACCACCGCATCAAACGTGCGTTGAGCTTCTGAGAAGTAGCCAGGAACATCAGGGGCTGATGATCCGACTGAACCCGAAACTTAACTCCATACAAATATGGCTGAAATTTTTGCACTGCCCATACGAGGGACAAGCATTCTCTCTCGACGGTTGAATAATTCCTCTCCGCCGGTAGAAGTTTCTTACTTGCGTATGCTACAGGTTTCAAAACCGAAGCATCGTCTTTTCCTTCCTGTAACAAAGCGGCTCCAATTCCAATCGCACTCGCATCTGTTCTCAACACAAATTGTTTGGAAAGGTCAGGGAGCTGTAATACAGGTTTGCTGACCAAGGCCTCCTTTAACTGACTATAGGCATTCTCACATTCTGGTGTCCAAATGATTTGATCCGGTAATCCCTTTTTCAAGGTTTCGGTCAACGGAGCTCCCAGTTCAGTGAAATGTGGGATAAATTTGTGGTAGAACCCACACAACGAGAGAAAAGATCGCACATCCTTCTTCGTTTTTGGCCTTGGTGCATTTCTGATTTTCTCCAGGTTCTTCTCTTCTGGAACAATGTGTCCTGGAGTGATGGTGTGACCTAGAAATTCCAGAGTCTGGTAACCAATCATGCACTTGGTTGGACGAGCAGTAAGCCCTGCTTCCTTGAGCCTATTAAACACTCTCTCCAAGGATTGTAAGTGGTCATCCAGGCTGTCACTGGAAATCAGAATATCATCCATGAATGAGATGATGGACGGATCCTGTAACGGATCTAGTAAAGTCCTCATCATGCGTGTAAACACACTAGGTGCATTGCTGAGTCCAAAGGGCATGACCTTGAATTCGTAGTGTCCACTGGGTGTACTGAAAGCTAACAGTGGTCGAATCTCCGGTTTGACTGGTATCTGATAGTACCCCCGACTCAGATCCACCTTTGAAAAGTACCGAGCCTTATGGAGCCTAGCGAATAACTGAGTTGGATTCGGCAAAGGTTCCACCTGAAACTGTGTATGACTGTTCAGCAGTCGGTAATCTATACACAACCTGTGTTCTCCACTTGGTTTGCGTAACAAAACTACCCCCGCATTGTATGGGGATGTGGATGGTGCAATAAGTCATCCTCCAGCAGTTTTTTTATTTCCTCCTCCAGGGCCTTTTCTTTAGAGAATGGCACTGGGTAAACCTTTTGGCGAACAGGCTCCTGTGTGGTCAAAGTCATCTCGAACTCCACCAACCTCGTTCGTCCTGGTTTATCAGTCAGTATCTCCTTATGAGACTTGAGAACCTGGGTTATCCTTTCCCTCTCCTGGGAGGTCAGATCAGGGTTCACTTGTACATCCCTATAGGTTTCCTGGTGTACTAAGGGATATTCCCTGCCCTCGCTGGTTCCCACTTCTGTCTCCACTGCAACTGCCATTGCCATGAGGTGAGCTGCCTTGTCTCCGGGTCTCTCTTCGTATTTCCGCAAGAGATTGATATGGAAAATCTTCGACTTTCCCCGGATCCGGATCTGATAGTTGGTTCTGGATATCACCCTTTCCACGGGAAATGGTCCTTGCCAACCTATCTCCAGTTTGTTGTTTCCCGTTGGGAGTAGCAACAAGACTTTATCTCCCACCTCTAGAGATCTTTCTTTAGACCTACGGTTGTAGTAAGCCGCATGTCTTTTCCTGGCCTTTTTCAAGTTTTGATTTGCCAGAGTCCATCCCTTGTGGAGTTTTTCTTTCAGTTCCTCCACGTATTTGTAGGATGAGATCACTTCTTCTGACGTCCCCTCTTCAGTCCAACTCCTCAACATGGCTTCCAACGGTCCTTTGATTGGACGACCAAACAGCAACGTAGCGGGTGGTAGTCCTGTTGAGCCATGAGGAACTTCCCGATAGGCAAAAAGTGCTGCTGGGATATATTCATCCCACCTATCAGGTTTTTCCTGCGCTAATTTCCTGAGCATTGTCATCACGTGCCGTTGAAACGCTCTACTTGTCCATTGGCTTGAGGGTGGTAAGGGCTGGTATGTATGTGGTTAGAGTGAAACACCCTAAATACCTCCTCCATGAGTTTTCCACAAAACTGAGATCCATTGTCCGTCAGAATTTGATCCGGAAAGCCTAATCTGGTAAAGGCCTCCATCAGTGCGTCCGCCACTCTTTTCGAGTCAATCGTGGTCAACGGTATAGCTTCACCCCACATTGTACAGCAATCCACCATTGTGAGTATATACATGTTCCTCTTCCTAGTCCTGGGAAGTGGACCCACGATATCGATGGCTACCCTCTCGAAAGGAGAGTTCATGATGGGCATCTCACCCAACATCACCGGTGCTGTCCAGTGTTTCGGTGCCACCCTCTGGCACTCAGGGCATGACTTCACATACCGACGCACATCATCTGTCATTCCCGGCCAATAGTAGTGGCAGGAAATCCGCTGCATGGTGGCGGCAATACCCATGTGTCCACTAAAGGAGATGGTATGCCCCATATGAAGAATCTGGGACCGATGAGCTTTCGGGACGACCAACTGACCGTATAGGTTGTCTCCCCTTCCTGCTCTCCTGTAGAGTATCCTATTCTTCATGTAGTACTGCCCCCGTCCTGGTGGATCAGCACTTTTCTGCAGCTTTTTGTAGCAAGGACGTAAAGTATCATCCTCACTCTGGGCAGTTCGTAGCTCCCCCGGCATTGGGTTAGTCACAATTGCGTCTGCCTCTTCCGTTTTCGTCTGAGAGCGAGTCTGCATTGCTCCCATATGAATAGGCTCCGTGGGCATTCCCAGAAAGACATACCGGCAACCTAGGATGACTGGAAAAATGGGATCGGTCAATACAGCGGCCTTGATGGTGCCGGTGACGTACCTTGACCGAATCTCCACATTAGCAATGGGCAACTTCATGGTTACAGCACTCTTCTGTGCAGGCTGTATATCCAATGTTTCACCTGTGAATTGTTCTGGATGTACTAGATCCGCAGAAATCACGGCCTCCCCGTCCAGTCCTGTGTCGTATAAACACTCCACTTGACGACCGTTAACCTCTACCAATTCCACTACAGGTGGTTTTTCCTGGTCTGGAGTCTCTTCCTCGGCCTCGACCTGTTCGGTGGGCTCCACCTTAGGTTTCCCTGAGCACACGACGAATTGAGGGTCTCCTGACTTTCCCCTGCAGTCAATAGCATTGTGCGTGTTTGACTTGCATTCGTTGCACCATTTCCCTGTCCTAGATTTTCTATTGTCGGACTTGAATGAGCTCTCCTGGTGGCGAGCTTCCTTGTTGACCTTGGCATTTTCCGTGACAACCTCCTTGGAAGTCACTTGACATGCTGCAAAGTGAGGGTTCTTAGCCTTCGATTTGCAGTCCCTCGTATTGTGAGAGGGTGACTTACAAATTGAACACCACTTCTCCGACCACGGTCGTTTAGGTGTAGAGCTTGAAGTGCTCTTGCTTCCCTCCTTCTTCTTCTCTGAATTATCCTCTGATTTTTGCACATAAGGTTCCCACTTTTTTGTTCCTGAGTTTTTGGTTTTCTTCTTGTCATGTTTCTCTTGACTTTTGGTGTTGGTGGAAAGGTTTTCCCCTGCCTCCCCATGTACCTCGACGAACCGTTCTGCTAATTTATTCACGAGGTCAATACGTTCCGCTCCTTGTTCTCCCAGGAACGTCCTGAGAGGTTTAGACATTTGCTTCTTCAGCTGGTCGACCACCATGAGCTCTTCCAGACTCTCATAGTCATGTGCGAACCCAGCCAAATCCATCCACTTATGGAGATAAGATTTAAGACGCAAACTGTAGGCGGCAAACAACTCTCCCGGTTCTCGTTTCGCTGCTCGAAATTTTTTCCGGTAGGTATGCGATGTAACCTCGAATCGTTTCAGCAGAGCCGTCTTTAATTCATCATAATTGTTCTCATGTCCTGGTGGCAGGCGAGTATAAACCTCGTATCCTGTCCCGCGTAATCCCTGGGATAGCTTAAGATTCCATTTGTTACGCTCCAGACCCATAGCAACTGACATAGCCTCGAAGCGTTGAAGGTATTGGTCAATCTTCTCTTTGTCCTCCTCGTAGACCGCTAAAGGAAACTTCATAGCATGGTACCCATGTCCACCTACTGGTGTTGATCCTGGGATGGAGGAACCTCCAACTGCTCCCTCAGTTTCTCCATTAGATTGACTCTTCAACTCGAGTTCCCTCATCCGGTACTCGTGCTCCCTTTTCTGTGCTTCCTGTTCAGCTTCTAATTTCCTAGCTGCTTGCTCAGCTTCAAATTTCCTTGCTGCTTGCTCAGCTTCCAATTTCCTAGCTGCTTGCTCAGCTTCCAATTTCTTAGCTGCTTGCTCAGCTTCCAATTTCTTAGCTGCTTGTTCCAACTCCATCCTTCTCAATTCCAGCTCGGCCTTTCGATCATCCCTTTCTGCTTGACGATACTCTCTCTCCACTTCCTGTATGTAATCCGTTAGAGCAGACCCAGCCAATCCCATTTCTTCCCCCCTTTCCTTTAATTCTAACGTGCTAAGTTTAGGGTGGCCATTATACAGAGAGGTAAGCTAGCAGGTCTAGTACAATATAACTGCAAATTACTATACCGATATATGAACAAGTACTATAAATCTCGATATTACCACACACAGTACATTCACTCAGTGACAAGAGTAGAATCAGGACCACAGACCTATGCAGACGTGTGAAGTGTGAACAGGTAAGATATTAGTCCTAACCCCTATCCACATTCACTCTAGCTGGATTCTCCAAAATGATATCTCCCTTTTATAACTAAGGATCCCGTGTCAAAAGACCCCGTTGTCAGAAGATCCCCCTGTCAAACGTTCCTGCTTGCAGGAGATCTCGCTGTCCAAGGATTCCGTTTACGGGAGATCTCGCTGTCCAAAGATGACGTTTACGATAGATCCCACTGTCCAAATATCCCGTTTACGAGAGATCCCGCTGTCCAAAGATCACGTTTACGAGCCCCCAGTAATGTCGAGTCCTCCTTTAAAGTGTCGTCCCTGGAGTGAGGAGATCCGACACCCACATTATAATATTATTTTTTTTTCCCCTCAATATTCTGGAGAATCCACCAGCTTCCGTCCAACACACTCCATCGGCCTATGGACACCTTTTCCTTTCACTCTCACACTTACGTACTATGCCCCCTTCTCATACTTCCCCAACACAACATACTCAACAACTCTTACTTCTAGAAATTAATAAAGATTAATTTATTAAAATAAAAGTGTAACGTGTATGAGATGTGTATGCGAAGAAAATGTGTGACGTGTTCTATAAAGTGTAGAGAATCTGTCTCTCAGACATCAGCTCAGTCCGCTGATCACAGCAAAGATAGACCACAGCACGTTACGTCAGAACAAGTACGTCTCACCCGTTGCCGGAACCATCCTGCCGGATACTGCTTTGCTTCTGTAGACCTCTGGTAATCCCATTTCATGAACATAAGAAATAGACACCGGTGGTATGAACAGTTACTTATGGACCGGATTCACTCTACACAATGTCCGTTCCTAATGTTCTCTAACCAACTGCACAAGTTCTTTTCTAGTGTTTACACAGTTAGTAAAGTTAAGTGTAGTCGACAGATCATCCTCGTTGCACATCGAACCATTCCGTCCGCAAGTGCTAATTACTAATGTTAATTGTTACTGTACTAACACTAGTTACTCTTAACCGGTTCTCGGTTCGTTACCACTGTTTAATGCTGTATGGTGCAACTGTAATCTTCACTATGTTGGGTGAATCAACCTCCCTCTAGCTTTTAATCACGTCTGTAAGCAATCTTTATTGATTGCCGAACTGGTGTTCTTCAGACTGGATTTTCTTCCTTCCCAAAACTTTATTGAGCTTCCTTGGATCTGGTAGGGAACCTAGGATAGAAACAACACACCTGGTGATAATACTAGTTCATGATTCTTTCGGCTGAGTGTAAGCCTATCACCTTGCCTAATGATCGTTAGCTAACTAGACTTAGTCATAGAGCAGATTAGCTACCCACCTAGAGTCGAATCAGGTTATGACAAAGAAAAAATCAGCAAACAGAATGTGGAACCCCTCCACAAGGGACACCTACGGGAAATCCCAATTATCCCTCATTACTCAATTCTCAACTAGTAAAGCTTATCAACACTTCACTAATCTATTCTAGCTAACAGAGTCAAGTATCACTTCCCTACTCTAGCTAGTTTCCACTAACAGTGCTAATCATCACACTATAGTTTAACAAGGCTACTGCCTAAAGTAATTATAACGAATATTATAATAGGTTATACCTTAAATGGCACCACTGCAGTCCTATCAATCATATCTACATCTGCCATTATAGGCACGTGTAAAATTAAGTCACTAATTAACACACGGTAGATATTATTTCCACTAGGCGCTGCCGTGCCCTGGCACTCTGACTAAAGCATAATTTCAAGTCCTCCCTAGCTGGTCACAACTAGAGTTTATATGGCAAACTACCAAAGTTGTCCACGTGACTTTATCCTCTTCTCCCCCACACAGGTGTTATTTGGACATATCAACCATTTGCAAGGATCTATTTTTCCGGGCTTAAATCCTGTCAAAGTTGTCAGTAATTGTTAAGATTCTCAAAACAAGCCAGCGAATTTTATGACGACTTCCAACAAACAGTTGCAAATAACCCCGTCAAACTCTTCATGTTCCGGAAACCAAGAATTGACATATGTACTGTTTTCTCCCTACTAAGTACTTCCGTTTTACATCTGCCATTGTGATCTCACGGCTTCCATCTGCATTCAAATGTTGACGAACTTGTCAATCTTCTGTTCCGTGGTGACAATATATGTGATTCTAACTGGTAATGAACTGCCAACTCGGTGTATCCCTTCCTTCTCACTCAACACCAAATGTGTAGATGGGCTGACCCCACTGCTTCCATTTACATTCAAATGTAGACAAACTAATCAAGGCGATGCCAGGACCTGTCACCATCAACACCGACCGTTCCAAATCCGTTATAGATGTACACGTGCAGCTACAAATATTGTCCTGAGATTTTGACATCCGCGGTGTTTTTCCAGTTAGTAAAATAATGGTGCTGAAAATACACGCCAAGCAAACGTCGGGAATATTTCTCTGTTTAACTCATGGCAATCTCGCGACACTGTTGATATGTTAAGAATAGGATCTGCCCTAATCCTTCGTTTTGCAGTTTCTACAAAGTTGCTACGCTTCAGTCTTCCCTTTCCAAAACCATTAAATCTGTTGTACATAGGGTGGTCTGTCAATCTTCTAAATTGTTCTGCTTGTTGCTGGGCTCTGCTATCTCTTCTATCCTGCATTGGTTGTAAACAAGTGATCTTTTCTAGTTCATTAATAGGCGTTGTCTTCAGGCTTCCAGTTATGATTCGCATTCCTTGGTTTTGTACTCTACTTATTTTGTTAAAGTTTGACTTAGCTGCTGTTGCCCAAGCTGCAATGCCATATTCCAGTACTGGCCTCGCCCGTCCAGTATATAACTTCTTGAGAACTTTCTCATCTGCTCCCCACGTTGTACCAGCAAGCTTTTTCATGATTGCCATTCTCTGCCTTGCTCTTGTTCGATTTTTCTCAACCTGTGTCTTCCATGTCAGGCGACGATCAAAGGTGACTCCTAGATAGTTTGGATTTTCTTCATGGCGCAATATTTTTCCATTCAATACCAGCTTAGGTTGCTGAGGTTTATTTGAGAGGGAGAACACTGTGCATGTTGTTTTCTCCTCACTTATCTTCACTAGCCATGATTTTGACCAGTCCTCTAGCGCTAATAAGGCTTGCTGTATTCTGCTGTTAGCTGTACTAATATATTCTTCAGATGTCCATATGGCTAGGTCATCTGCAAAGGAGGATGTGTGTACTCTGGCTGGAAAATTTTCTGTGATGTCATTTATATATGCTAGGAATAATGTTGGTGAAAGAACTCCTCCTTGGGTGACACCTTGCTCCAGCAGCATCATTTTGCTTGTTTGTCCTTGTACTTTTGTCCTGGCACTTCTGTTCTCAAGGTAGTGGCTGATCCATTTATACATTTTTCCACAAACATGCATGTTTTGCAGTTTTACTTTCAGTCCTTCCTTCCATACTTTATCAAATGCTTTTTCTAAATCTATCCAGACTGCTAGTGTGTGCTTTTTCTCTTGGAAGGCATCCTCTATTTCCTGAGCTATATAGGTTATTTGATCTTCAGTGGATCTGTACTTTCTGAATCCTGCTTGGTGTGGTGTTAAGAGTTTGTTTTCTTCCAGATGCCATGTTAGCCTGCCATTGATAATGCGTTCCATTAATTTTCCTACACAGCTAAGTAGACTGATAGGTCGATAGCCATTTGGTTCTTCCAGGTCTTTTCCTTTCTTTGGGACTGGTATTAGTATAGCTTCCTTCCATGCCTGTGGGACTATTCCTCTCTTCCAGCTGTTATTTAGGACTGCTAGTAGTTTCTTCTTTGCCTTAGGTGCCTAGTCCTATTAGCATTTCATTTGTGATTCCATCCTTTCCTGGTGATTTCTTCTTTTTTAGGGTATTCATTGCCTGTTCCATTTCTTCCATTGTTAGATTTGCCATCATATATTCTGCTGCTGTCTCTGTATTTCTATGATGTATCTGTTTGTCTTTGATTGCTTTCTTCTGTTCAGTTGTAATATCAATGTGGTTTGCATTTGCATAGTGTTCCATTAGTGCATTTGCAGCCTTTTTTCCTGTAAGCAAGGCATTTCCTTGTTTAATTGTTATTTGTTTGTTTCTAGGTCCTTCATTGTTCATGGCTTTCACTAGTTTCCATAGTTTGTTTCCATCCCTGTCAAAATTCAGGTTTTCTGTTTTTTCCCTCCAACGATCTCTTGTTGTTTGATTACTGTTCTTTCATATTTTGCTGAGATGGCTTTGAGAGAGGTATTCGCTTCAATTGTTTGTTCTCTCTCTGCTGTCTTCCTGGCATCTTCAACTTTGTCCTCCAAACTTTGTAGTTCTTCAGTCCAGTATGGTTTGTAATTTTTCCTCGCTCCTCTAGGAATGGACTCAGTGGCTGCCTGTATTATCGCTCTGTTTAGACTTTCCACCATTTGCTTTATGTTTCCATATCGTGTATTTATGTTTTCACAATATTTGTCTGTTAGTATGGCAAATCTGTCCCAATCTGCTCGTTTGTATTCCAGCGGGGCAAGGGCTTTTGCTCCTGTGGAACATACTCCATATTCATTACAAGCTTGATTGGTCTGTGGTCACTACCTGCTAATTGGTCCAGCACATGGCGATCGATTTTGTGGAGGATGTCTCCTGTGCAGAAAGCTAAGTCTGGAGTAGAAGTGGTAAGCCATCTTCTGGAGTAGAAGCTCGGTGTGTCATCCGCTTTGTTGAGTAGATGGAGATTTGAGTCTATTTCCCAGTCCTCCAATTCATCTCCTCTTTTGTCAGTATCTGGGTATCCCCATCTTTCTGAACGGCTATTAAAGTCTCCGACAATAATGCAGTTTGTGTCGGTTATTTTCATGTTTGAGAGTGTAAGGTCCTTATCTGCTGGGCTATACAGATTGTAGATTCTTATTTTCACGTCCTTTATCATTATATCAACACCTATAATTTCTGTTTGGTTGTCAGAGATCACAGATACTTCGCTGCAAGGTATTGTATTTCGTGTAAGTATTAGAACTCCTCCTTTGTGTCCTTCGCGGTCGAAACGTGTGGCCTGATATCCTCTGACTGAGAATTTGTGATTGGCATTGAGGTGTGTCTCTTGAATGCATGCCACATCTATTCTATCTTTATGAAGACGCTGTGTTAGGGAGTCTTTCTTCTTGTAGACTCCTTCGGCATTCCACTGTAGTATGTTGAGTGTCCGGGGTATTTGGTCAATAGCTCTTAACCTACTCCTCTGTGCCGTGACTCCACAGCACAGGGGAAGGTGACCACCAGTAGTCATGGGTGGACCCCCTCGAGGCAGAGGGCCCGGCACTATCGCCGCCTGATGGGACTTCACGGGATTAGCACCATAACGATTAATTGTGATTTGTGACATCATGAATTAAGTTACGTTGCACTGCTTTGTCAAGCCTGTGGCTCAGTACATCCGATTTCGACAAGCATTTGTTTGGGATGCTTTCCCTAGCCTTTGACTGTCCCCAGTCTACCTACAAGGCAGCAGGTTTTACGTTGCACTGCTTTGTCAAGCCTGTGGCTCAGTACATCCGATTTTGACAAGCATGTATGTATCCGGGTGCTTTCCCTAGCCTTTGACTGTCCCCAGTCTACCTACAAGGCAGCAGGTTTTACGTTGCACTGCTTTGTCAAGCGAGCTGTGAGTTTCATGTGAAATGCTTTTGAATCTGCCTGAGGTTTCTTGGAACGTGACTGCATGTTCGGAGCGATGGCAGGTGGCTATGTCCCAGAGTTGACCTGTTTTTACCTTATGCAGAAATGCGTGGCTGCTGGGCTTCTGGTTGACTGCCACTGCCATCAGCGATGAACTGTATTTTCGTGGACTGTGTGGGTGAACATCTAGGAAACATTCAGATAGGAAAATGACTGCCGATTCCATCAGAGATGAACAGGGTGTTTCGTGGGGGACTGGTGTGTTGACATTCTGGCGGCGGCATTATGCACAGTGTATCTGTGCGGGCTGTTGTTTGTCAAGACTCCTGTCTTCTCCACTTTTCACATTGGGCAGTGGGGAGCGTTTTGTGTGATATTCACTGTCACAGGAACGGAGCATAATGGGGACGACCCGTTGCTGTGAAGTTGGAACTGCGACTAACTAACTAACTAACTAACTAACTAACTATGTCCGTATTGCATAGTTGTAGGTTCATGTGTATGATAGACTTGGTTAATAAAGACACCTCTTTAGCTTGTGTCTAGTTGGTTATGCGTCGAAGAATACTTGTTTCTGCAGCCAGGCGCTGTCGTCATTTGGAGGTGGCAGGTTCGCATGCTTCCTTCTTCTCCTTCTATAAGCACCAAACACTACATGTGTGTTTATTTATGAAATGTTATCGTATAGAGTGGTGTTAGAGCCCCAAAGATGTAAAGAAATGATAGTCTAGGAATGGACTTGTTACATTAACAACTGTATATCCCAAACATGTGTTACTCTACAGTGATATCTATGAAGACCCCGAAGAGTTAAAGAAATAGTCTGGGAATGCAGAATTTAAATTGGCAGCTGTATATCCCAGACATTTGTCACTCAAATTGTGGTACCAGTAAGGGTTCCAATGGATTAAAGAAATAAACAAGTCTAAGAATGAACAAATTACATTAACAACTACATCAAAGAAGTTCTGATACGAGAGCAAGATGACGCCCGAGAAGAAAATGGATTGACGACATCCAAAGACATTGTGCAGTCACATGGAATGACACTATCCAGTGCCACCCATCTGACCTTGGAGCGTCAACTATTCCTCCCCATGACGCTTCACAGTAAAAGTGGAAGATGATGAACAACTATATGTTCCAGACATTTGTTACAGTATAAGTTATGGTTTTCTTTGGTGAGTTCCAGAAATTATAGTCTAGTAGTGACATTCCTATACCCAAAGCGAATATTCAATTCCCATACTGTCCAACTGGGGAACGCGATAGAGCAATATCTAGCATGCTTGCATGCCGGACTGGAGGTCATGTGTTCGGATCTCCCAAGGTTGTGATTCGTTTACCTGGGCTCCTGGGTCGACCCAGCTTAAAATGAGTACCAGGACATGGTCTGAGAAGTAAAGATGTCCGGCGATGTTGACCACTAGAGTACCAATTAGTCTATAAACAAGTTACAAGGCAAGATGTTATCTATTAAATCTAGCGCTGTGTTTACCCCCAGTTTAGTCCTAACTTCATCATTTCTGATTGTGTCTCTTTTTAATACGTCCGAGTATTCTTCTCAGAAATGTTATTTCCGTTTTTTTTTTAATTTTTCTTTTCTCTTTTTCTGTCATTGTCCGGATTTGGCATTAGGTGGCATAGTACACACTTACTTAACCTATTTCATTCCTCGCCGTTCACCTTAGTACACATAGGCAAACTTACTTAACATATTTCATTCCTCGCCGGCCATTTAGTGCACATAGGCAAACTTACTTAACATATTTTATTCCTCGCCGGTCTTTTAGTACATATCGGTAAACTTAACATAATTCATTCCTGTCAGCGGTGTGAACAGAGAGTTCATCGCTCGCTATGGAATACAACAGGTGACAGTAATTCTGTGAACAAATGTTTAACAGGTCGTACTTGAGTTGAGTTGATTCAAGAACCGACATCACTGCACTCAAGACATTCCCATACGTGCTCCGTCCCTCGTTCAACAGCCAGCGAAGAGTCACACTACTAATCGTTCCAACCGCTATCTGATTAAAAGTTATCCAGGTCTTCCTTCTCAATTTTGAGATTCTTCCAGAACCCCTGCCAATCCCCCGCAATCTCATTATTTCCACATATGGGTTCTCAATCTGTTCCTCCGCCTTGTCCATAGGCAAACTACCACCAAGAGGTGCCTTCCCTGCTAGACTTTCAGCCTGTTCATTCCCCCGTACACCCGCATGGCCAGGGCAAAATATCTATACAATTCTCACAGTCTGCGACCTCTGAAGCGACGAGAGCCATTCCACACGAAACATTCCTTTCTCCACCTTACTAAGCATACTCTTTGAATCCGTAATGAATACAGCGTGTGTTGCAGTAGTCTCCTCTAGCTAACGGAATGCCGCTGTTACTGCTTCCACTTCCATTCTCACGCTGGAGGTCGTAGTCTCATATGTCAGACTTTCCTTTTTCAAGACTCGCCCATTAGCCTTTGCAATAAAGCCCCAGCCACTACGTGTGCTTCTCACTACTGACCCATCGGTGTAGATGACTATGTCACCTTAATGTGTGTTACTCTGGATCAGCTGTTGCACTTCAAACTCAGTGCGGCCCGCTGCCCATTCTCTGCACTCACGACCCAGTGTTATTATTACATTGTGCCAGTCCGTCATGTCTTCGGGAACTTCAACCCACTCTCTTTCACGACTGATGGTCTCTAGATCACACATCTGACGTATAGAAAGTTCTGCCTGTTCCATCCAGGACGTAACAGTCGTGAAAGACATTTTACGTCCCAGGTAGTGGGAAGTGGGTAGTAGTAGAAAGGTCGTTTACTATATCTAATAAGTGTTAAAGACAGAAGTCGCAAACAACAAGTTGTATGATTTAGAACTTGTAGACTTGTCTCAAGTGCAGTCATATCGTTTCTTCGTCATCAATCATAACATGTACTTGATCTACTGGTTCTTAAGGCGCTTGCTCTCTCTTAACCAGAAAACAATATTTGGACTCAAAAGTGTGTCAAGAAGCCAGTCCGTAATTTATTTTCCGTGTAAATGCATTTTGCCTACCGGTGCAAGAGTCTTTATGTGCCTTCTTAATGTCTTTATATTCATTCAGATGCCTTGACCAGCAGTACCGCAGCAATCTACCAGACACCAGCGTAGTCATTTGTTTCCACAATGAGGCGTGGTCAGTCCTGCTGCGAACTGTACACAGTGTCATTGATAGGACACCTGCACATCTGCTCAGGGAAGTCATCCTGGTTGACGATTTTTCTGATATGGGTAAGTTGTTCGTATAGTGTTACTAAACAAACCATACCAGATTTCATATTTACGGCTGCTCTGTCTTAAGCCTATAACTAAGATTTAAAAAGTGGGCTGTTTAGTTATATTTGTGTGTAGTCTTTTTTGGGTGGCGGGGTAGGGGCATCCCCTATATTAGAAGTTACTAACAATAAGTGTGTTTTGCAAACTCCAATTTGTTAGCTAATTGAGTTATCGCTCACACTGGCGTTGTAGTGGGGGAGGGCTCACCTACCCAACCCTCCCAATCCAAGCCAGAAAACTCAAGACAAATGTCTTCTAGGCTGAGTAAAGACAACGTAAAATGTAAAGGTAGCTGGTCTTGATATCCCCAAGGAGTGGGAAGGAGGAGGTTAGGTGCCAAGGTTTACAACTATTAATTAATTGACTACTAGACATGGCATATTTTCTCCTTGACAATCTCCCCTCCCTGGTTAATATAACGAGCCCCCAACCAAGTATTGTAAGTAACATGAACACATACACAATTACATATACTTGGGAAAAAAATTTAGATGGAACTATGAATAGACAAACTACCACTGTGTTTATTATCTATCAAGAAAAATAATTCAGAACATGATGGGTTTTGGTATGATGATAGTGAACTGGTGATTTCAAGACACAAGACATTCACATATACTAGATAGTGATGTGAAAGTACAGTCGTATGACATTTCGTATTGGGTGCTCACTCGCTTTGAACTCAAGCGTAGTCCATACACACTACTTATAGTAGTGATGGACTGAATTTTGCGTGTGGATTAGCTTTCCCTATTAACAGTGTCCCTCGCCAACAGGCGAACCCAATCCGACTTCAGAGGTACTTGTAATTTATTCCCTAAGTCAAGGACGACAGGTCAACATTTTAGTCCAGCTATCTGGTGTAGGGGTTGAACCCCTAACCACGGCATCAGTACACCGGATGTTTAAAAACACG
The DNA here is from genome assembly GCA_014155875.1 of Cepaea nemoralis. Lineage (NCBI taxonomy): Eukaryota > Metazoa > Mollusca > Gastropoda > Stylommatophora > Helicidae > Cepaea > Cepaea nemoralis. Next base: position 173,252 of record JACEFZ010019082.1, read on the forward strand.
CGTTCTTACCCATTCGACCATGCTGACCTGCGTCGTATGAAATTATGTAAACAATAATATTTTACATCAACATGTTCAATAAAATACGTAGTTTAAAATGTTACTTATTGACAGGAATACGGTATGAGATTTTGCCTTGGGTCAGCTGAGACGGTGTTCTTTGTGAATGCAAGTCTTTTTCCCCACCAGGTTTCTCCTCGTTGTCAATGAACAGGATAATGTAAACAGGTGCTCTGAGAGCTTGAAATAGACGATCAAGAAAGTGTAGTTTCTCTTACATATACCAATATACACATATATAAACATAGTGATAATATCTGGCAATGTCTCTCATCTAGGTTTACCAATTTTACTCCTCTCTTTCTCTGTCTCTTTCTCTCTCTCTCTCTCTCTCTCTCTCTCTCTCTCTCTCTCTCTCTCTCTCTCTGTCTTTCTCTCTGTCTCTGTCTTTCTCTCTTTCTCTCTCTCTCTTTCTCTCTCTTTCTCTCTCTCTTTCTCTCTCTCTATCTCTCTCTTTCTTTCTCTCTCTCTCTCTCTTTCTCTTTCTCTCTCTCTCTTTCTCTGCGTGCCCAATTCTTAACCCTTTGAAAATAAAGTTTGTTTGTTTGTTTGTTTGTTTGTTTCTCTCTCTTTCTCTCTCTCTCTCTTTCTCTTTCTTTCGCTCTCTCTCTCTTTCTCTTTCTTTCTCTCTCTCTCTTTCTCTCTCTCTCTTTCTTTCTCTTTCTCTCTCTCTCTTTCTCTCTCTCTCCCTCTCTCTCCCTCTCTCTCTCTCTCTCTCTCTCTCTCTCTCTCTCTCTCTCTCTCTCTCTCTCTGGAGCCGGAAGGACTTCTCCGTAGGTCCCGTCGTTACAATTGCTGCCTTCACCTAGTCACGTCATGAGGGATGGATTGCTCAAGTCTACGTCACTCATTCAGACATAAGAATTCTTTGCAGCCCTCCTTCGCCAAAGTTTTTTCAGCAGATTAAGTGTTCTTTCGTGTTAATACAAGAGTGCCTGACCTTTGGGCTTACCTGCCGGTGATCAGTCTCTGCGTCAGCCTCATGTGAGTTACAATGAATGCACATTCATCATGCACTTGTAATGGCTACACACACCATATACCCGTTACAAAGTTTGGGTAATGTATATAGTACAACACCTTTGCTTCAAACACAACCACGATAATATTGTCTAACATTCACCATGGGGTAACATATCACATCTAAAGCAATCTACAACAATAATCAATATGCATTAAGAAAGCTACTCATAATAATAACTCAACAAACAGTCACCCTGGTGTCTTATAACTATTTTAAACATAATATACATTTCCTATATCAAGATTATGCCGGCTTCGTGGCTTAGAGGTTATGACTTTTCTCCGTAATCTCGTATACTCTCGACGGTGACGTGATGACGGTTCAAATCAGCAGTGGTTCGAATCGCATCGGTAACGTACGGGGTATGTGAGCCGGCCGCTCAGAAAGCAATGGCAAACTACTGAGCGTAATCTTGCCAAGAAATCAACATACAGCTGAAAGATGCTGGTGTTGACAGCTAAGTCCTGTGAAGGATATGCTAAAAAAAAAAATGTCAAGATTATAATAATAAAATGCATATAAACTAGTCCTAGCATAATATGGACCACTTGTGTGGTATGAATAAATAAAATATAGAAATACGACTATATACAACAGCATGAGAAAATAATAGCTCTCATTGAAGTGACATACATCGGACAGACAAAATGAAAGTCCACAGATGTAGAGACTGTCGTTACTTAGCATAATAGTTACTAGGAAATAAAATCCATAGGAAATTCTAAACAGCAATATAATCAAAACTTATCGACAAATGATATATCCATAATAATCGCTTTTTACCAGATTCTTCAGAAGACGATCTACTGGAGAATTCCCAAGCACTAGTATATATACCCAAGTTTGATTATCTTCCTTCCCTGTTGGCCAACCATTAAACGACCCATCAGCATTTAGCACATAGTTGTGAGGGCAGGTGGAACCCTGAACCAGCCATTGGTCAGCTCACACATGAGTCCAGTTAAAAGTTGTCTCTCAGTTTCGCATTCCGCTGCAACATGTTAACCAGGGAATGCATTTCAGCATTTTGTGTGACGCCATAACTCCGAAGTTGTTACACGTCATAGCTTCTTTTGCTAGTGGGGTTTCTCATGATCAGACTTAGACCAGGTACTTCTCATACTCTCCAGTAATCTGGAGGATTAAGTTTTCTAGCAGAGATTTACCTTCTGAATGAAAAGTTCCCAGGAGTTATAAGCCTGATGCTCTTTACAGATCACCTGAAGAAACCTTTGGAAGACTATATTGAAAAACTTGGGAAAGTAAAAATTACACGTACTAAAGAACGCGAGGGCCTCATCAGGGCTCGTCTGGCTGGATTCGCTGTAGCCACAGCAGAGGTGGTCACTTTCTTGGATTCACACTGTGAATGCACCAAAGGTAAGTCTATCATGATAGTCCTGCACGTATAATCTTAGTATGTGTCGTGTAAGTCTGTTATATTGCTCCAAAAACAAAAAAAAGGCCTAATCTCCTCTGCATAGCACAAAGTCAGGGCTGAATTACAGGGACCATGTGTTGCCCATGCAGCAAGATCCCTCTCTCAGCCTGCTTAGTTTACTCCAGAGGTAAGGTGACATTAATACATCAGGAAAAATACAAGCTGTAGAAATTGCTGGTTCAGCAAACCAATGCTCTAACTGTCCGCCTGTCGGAGCTTCGACCTAGACCAGTTTTTGAGCAAGGCTTAGGGACATTTAGTCTTTAGGTTGCATTTCCTCACACCATGATAAGGCTTGTACCCTCCCAAGTGTGCTTCTCTGCGCAAAATGTAAATAATGATTTCAGAACATGTTTTGAGGAAGCACTATAGCACCTATCCTAAAATATTCAAATATCAACAAAAAAGAAGCTGATAGATGCTTTATTCGTCCCAGCACTCTGTTACCAATGCCAAACATGAACAATCGAATTATGTCCCATGAGATGTATACAAAATGCACCTCGAAAAATCCAGAAGAGACAGAGGAACACAAGAAAAACTAAGAACAAGTGTTGGAATGTCACCTATTACTGACTTTTTAGAACACTTAAGAATTAAATTGTTCAGACATGTAACTAGAACGGAACAAAATCAGCCAGCAGCTAGAACGTACAACAAGAGAACCCGGGAAAAGATGGCTAAACGGAGTAAAAGATATATTAAGAAACAAAATATGACAACACAAGCAAACAAAAGAAAATTACATTCACCTCCTCTCTGTGATGCTTCACGGCAACTTAGATGCAGTATCTGAGATATATGTTGCTAATATCTTGGGCTGTCAGAGTAACTAACAATGAGTGCCAGGAAAAAGCTAATGAAAGTAGAGCATTATTCACTAGTAGTCTAGGCAGGGTCATCTCCAATATTTATATCTTGTGCTTGTTTGCTGTTGAAGACATGTTGCCGCAACATCCTTTGTTTTCCATAATTGTATTTTGTACAGCTGCTTTATACTTCATGTCTTTATATTGTTTACAATTCTGTGGTAATGTAGTGAGAAGAGAGCCTTTGGAAAACATTGTGATAGCTGGTAAAATCAAAGGTAGAAGCCAGCATGAGCAGACTGATTGGAATAATGCTGTAGGGTCTGGGATTGTAGCATGGAACTGGGATTGTAGCATGGAATTGATATTTTAGCATGGAACTGGGATTGTAGCATGGAATTGGGATTGTAGCATGGGACTGGGATTGTAGCATGGAATTGATATTTTAGCATGGAACTGGGATTGTAGCATGGAATTGGGATTGTAGCATGGAACTGGGATTGTAGCATGGAACTGGGATTGTAGCATGGAATTGATATTGTAGCATGGAACTGGGATTGTAGCATGGAATTGGGATTGTAGCATGGAACTGGGATTGTAGCATGGAATTGATATTGTAGCATGGAACTGGGATTGTAGCATGGAATTGATATTGTAGCATGGAACTGGGATTGTAGCATGGAATTGATATTGTAGCATGGAACTGGGATTGTAGCATGGAATTGATATTGTAGCATGGAACTGGGATTGTAGCATGGAATTGGGATTGTAGCATGGAACTGGGATTGTAGCATGGAATTGATATTGTAGCATGGAACTGGGATTGTAGCATGGAATTGGGATTGTAGCATGGAACTGGGATTGTAGCATGGAATTGATATTGTAGCATGGAACTGGGATTGTAGCATGGAACTGGGATAGTAGCATGGAATTGATATTGTAGCATGGAACTGGGATTGTAGCATGGAATTGGGATTGTAGCATGGAACTGGGATTGTAGCATGGAATTGATATTGTAGCATGGAACTGGGATTGTAGCATGGAATTGGGATTGTAGCATGGAACTGGGATTGTAGCATGGAATTGATATTGTAGCATGGAACTGGGATTGTAGCATGGAACTGGGATAGTAGCGTGGAACTGGGATTGTAGCATGGAAAAATATCATTAATAGAATTGATCCAGATCAGCCAGGACTGAGACTTGTGGAGATCAATTACAGTCTACGCTATTTGGCAGGGCGTATGATTATGATGAAAGGTCATCCCATGGCAGAAGCAACTGTTGGGATGTGAAGTGTTAGGCCTTCACATATTCTAGGCCGTGACATAATGAAGTGTGGTTGCCAGTTACTTTCTTGCTGAATTTCCTTCACATTTTCCAGATATTTCTTTTCTTTTTAAATTATCCAGTAGCACATGTCTAAGGCTGGGTCGAAATCAGAGCCATACTTGTTAGAAAAAATAATCTTATCGCAGCTGGAGATTAAACCCAGTCCACTGTCTTGGTAAGCAATTGCACAAACCACTATACTACTGCCTTATATATATATATATATATATATATATATATATATATATATATATATATATATATATATATATATATATATATATATATATATATATATCATAAAGAGCCTTGCCAACTGGCATGAGTGGTCATGCTTCTGCACTTCTAGCAGTCTCCAACAGCTTGTCTCAGTTGTGCTAACAGCCTTCCATGCCATGACACAAGACTCAAGAATCTTCTTCTTCCTTTCTCCAAATATTTCCAGTTCTCACAATATGTCTTCTGTCCTCTCATAATGTGGCCAGAAAATAATGATTGCCTCTTTCTGAAGTTTGTGATTAGTTGTCTTTTTGTCACAGCCTCTTTGAAAAGCTTTTAGAGAACTCATTTTGGCTTTTCAAGGAATCTTCAGCATTGTTCTGAAAAAGCACATTCTGAAGCTTTAGTGATTTCTTTGCTTGTTTATTAATTGTCCGGAATTCACAACCTGGAAGAATTCTTTTTCTAAACTCCAGTGACAGAGATATATTACATAATATGTTGTGTGTTTGTGTGTGCGTGCAGTAAAGCTGCGAAAATGCAGTGAATAAAACAAAAAATTCCCCAAAATTACCTGGTACCCATTTCAAGACTGGAGAAATACATGTCAGAAAAATAATTTGATGAACAATAATTCATTGCTCAAATATATTGAAGCATTATCGATTAAGCAACTCCAGCTGTTGCTATGCAAACAGATGGACATCCTGTTAATTTTTAGATTCCATCAGGATAACATACTTCACATTTGAACAATATCAGTGATTATGCACTTAGTATTTCAGCCAAAGTATTATTGAATTGTTTACTTCATATGATTTATAACTCTGCAGTATGCACCTGATAAGATGCAGAAAAATATTCCAGGCAAGGAATCAATCGTGTAATATTTTGTTCATGGCGTCTTTGTTTAAAAAATAAATAATTCTGCCTCTGCTGGGTATTGAGTCTAGAACACCTTTTCGGGTAGCAAACACATTAGCCACTCTGCCACCATGGCTCTTTATTAATCTTATCTCTATTTATTTTGAGGCTCACATTTTAGTCTCATTGTCTTTTGTTTGTTATTATTTAGCTGGTTTTTTAATGTTTTGAAGATGTTGCTGCTACAGAAGATAAACTGCTGTGTTTTACTGACAGGCTGGATTGAACCCCTGCTCGACCGGATCGCTGCCAATGAGACTAATGTTGTGTGTCCGGTCATCGATGTCATAGAAGACGACACTCTGAAGTACCAATACAGCAGTGCAAAAGCTACCAGCATTGGAGGATTTGACTGGAACATGCAGTTCTCCTGGCACGGTATTCCTGAGTATGAGCGCAAGAGGAGAACCAACGACGTGGCACCTATCAGGTAAACAGTGGGCTGGTTTGGTAATTAAACATCTTGTGGACTGTTATTATGATGGATGGATGGTGATAGTGGAGGTGGTGATAGTCGTGGTGGTGGTGGTGGAGGTAGTGGTGGTGGAGGTAGTGGTGGTGGAGGTAGTGGTGGTGGTGGTGGTTGTGGTGGAGGTGGTATTGGAGGTGGTGGTGGTGGTGGTGGAGGATTGGCACATGTCCGTTATCCAGGGAGTCTCTGTGGTAAAGTGTTTCCACAACCTACCTTGCACTAGGGGAGTTTGATTTTGGCTACATCGTTAGGTTCAGAAGTATGAATTTCTCTGAGACTCCTGGGGGTCATCGCTGGAGCTATAGAGTTCATGCTTTTGGTAGGTCGCTCTGTGGAAAGAGACTTAGCCATATGGGATACAACTCGGTGCAATGAAGTTGATCCTCTCGCCTGTTAAATCCTTTCTTTAATGGCCGATATCCATTGTTGTCATTGCTGGATTTGGTTGATACCCATCACCCATTGCTGTTGTTCTTGGCTTTGGTATCTAATCTGTTTCCATTGCTCTTCCTGTTGCTGGAATGTGCTTCTTTCCCTTTGTTGATTATTTTTATTGCTGATTTGACTCATGCCTTGTGTCCTTTGAGAGTTGTGGTATTGCGGTGGCCGGCATGTTTACCTAGGCCTGGTGGTCATGTTCAAATCTCCGTCAATTTTTGAAATTGGCCTTGGCTCCCAGGTTAAGCCAGTCTACTTTATGTCTTTATATTGTTTACATTTCTATGGTAATGTGGTCGATTTGTCCTTTATTCTGTGTTGGTGTTGTGATTATTGTGACTTGTACCTGTCATGTGCTGAAATGTGAGCTCTGATCACATTGAAGCGTGTATAAGGTCTTACAGCGAGAAGCACGCTTTGACGATGGCCATTGGAAAAAAAAGGTCCCCAAGCCGGGCACTTGGATAACATTGTCATTATCATATTTGTTTGTATTTCAGATCATGAAGAGTTAAAATTTAAGATTTAATATGAGAGGACCAAATTCATTGCACAGGTTTTATTTTTTACCCCTTCTAACTCAGTCTCTTTCTACAGAAGGGCAACTGCCTGTCAAAGTCATTGCACAAACTCAATAACTCTACCAGTGACCCCAAGGGATTTCTGGAAAAAATGCACTTATGGTCTAAAAGACAGTCTGAAATGAAGCCACAACCTTCAGAGTGTGAGCTGGTCAGCTTTACCACAGAGATCCCCTTATAGTGTATTAACCTTGTTCTCAGGCAGGATTGTCTGATTTATGTTTGTTTATATTTCAGGTCACCAACAATGGCCGGTGGTTTATTTGCCATAAGCAGGCGCTATTTTGAAAAGCTGGGTACATATGACCCAGGGATGGATATCTGGGGTGGTGAAAATTTGGAGCTGTCATTTAGAGTAGGTGATGTCTTTATGAAGCTTTATTTATCATCAGTTTGTCAATTAACATTGTTTTCCTGTGTGTATCAGCAGTGGTTCGAATTGCGTCGGTAACTTACGGGGTATGTGAACCGGCCGCTCAGAAAGCAATGGCAAACTACTGAGCGTAATCTTGCCAAGAAATCAACAATCAGCTGAAAGATGCTGATGTTGACAGCAATGTCCTGTAAAGGATATGCAAAAAAATTTTTTTTTATCTATGTATTCACTCTATTCAAAGAGCTGTTGTGCATATTTAAGAACCATTTATGTACATTATTTACTATCAATTAACATCGTTTGTGTGTATTCATTCTATCACGTATTTTAAATAACATTTATACACATTGTTTTCTATTAATCTTATCAAGTAACATCGTTTTCTTGTGTATATTTATAAATATATCTTCATCTTTTGGAACGATGCTTAGTTCGTAATCACAACTTACATCATTTATTTTTCAAGGTAGAAGGTAACTCATTTGTATAAATTATCAAGCATTTTATAATAATCTCCTTTCAGGTGTGGATGTGTGGAGGGACCTTAGAGATCGTACCTTGCTCGCATGTTGGCCACATATTCCGCAAGCGCTCGCCATACAAGTGGAGGACTGGTGTCAATGTTGTGAAGAAAAACACCATACGGCTAGCAGAAGTGTGGATGGATGATTACAAGAATTACTACTACGAGCGATTCAATTTTGATTTGGTAAGCAGAAATGTTATTATTGGAGGCTTGATGAGAACATCTGTAGTTTCAAACAATTAGAAAGTTGAGAAGTTAGTTATTTTTACATCATTCATCAAATGAGAGACAATCATTATTAGATAGTCTAAGTAGCAGGTCTAGGCAGAATGCGGCTGTCATGATGATATGCAGAAAAAACTCTTATCTCTTTCCATTTCTCCCGCCTCCTGCAGCCTCCCTGTGTCCATCTTGTTGCTGGTCAACCTCTGCTTAGATAGTAGAGTTTTCACATCATGTAGACTGTCACTTGTAGGATGGTTACCTCACTGCACACAGGAAAAAGCAAACTATTTCTTAGTTAACTATATATAGCTTCACATATAGTAAATTATATATAGCTATTGATTTGCACTGTTCCAAACTGTGAGGAAAGAAAAGTGCCACTGAAATAAGAAGAAGAAAAAAAGAATGGATAATAGATACATGTGTAAATCAATAGATATATGCATACATTTGCTAACATCTGTCAACATATGCAAGGTACAGTTTGATTGAAATGTCCACTGCTATCTGTTTTTCCTTTCATCAAGTTTCCCAGTTATATTTTTTTAGGTTAATGCGGATTCCAGTACCAGCTTAGCAGCAGATATTCCCCCTCTTTTTGATCCTGGTTTGTGCCTCAGTTACTCTTATATATAATCTGGTTCTCTAACAGAGTGATGTTTGTGCATCAGTTAATCTTATATATAATCTGGTTTTGTAACATGGTGATGTTTGTGCATCAGTTACTCTTATATGTAATCTGGTTCTCTAACAGAGTGATGTTTGTGCATCAGTTACTCTTATATATAATCTGGTTTTGTAACATGGTGATGTTTGTGCCTCAGTTACTCTTATATGTAATCTGGTTTTCTGACATGGTGATGTTTGTGTGTCATTTACTCTTATATGTAATCTCCTTCTCTAACAGAGTGCATCAGTTAATCTTATATGTAATCTGGTTTTCTAACATGGTGATGTTTGTGCATCAGTTGCTCTTATATGTAATCTGGTTTTCTAACAGAGTGATATTTGTGCATCAGTTACTCTTATATATAATCGGGTTTCCAACAGGGTGATGTTTGTGCGTCAGTAACTCTTATATATAATCTGGTTTTGTAACATGGTGATGTTTGTGCGTCATTTGCTCTTATATGTAATCTGGTTCTCTAACAGAGTGATGTTAGTGCGTCAGTTACTCTTATATATTAGGGACATTTGAAACCCGCTCCAATGGCTTTATTACAAAAGGATGAAAGAAACATTAACAGGTTTCAGTAGAATTAAACAAAGCATTCATTTTGAATGAATTATGCACCATGGGTTGGTCAGAAGAAGTCGCCGTAGGCATTCAGGCAAGCATCCCATTGCTTAGGTAGGCGGCGAATGCCGTCCGCAAAAAAGGATTGTGGTTGCTCACTGAACCAAGTGTTTACCGCGTTCATTACGTCTGCATCTGTGTGAAATCGTTGCCCCTTGAGAGCTTTTTTTAGAGGTCCGAACAAATGAAAATCACATGGTGACAAATCAGGACTATAGGCTGGATGTTGCAGAATTTCCCACTTCTTCCTTGCTAATGCTTCCTGCACAATCTTTGCAACATGCGGACGAGCATTATCGAGCAACAAAATTACACCGTGAGAAAGCATGCTGGGTCGTTTATTCTTGATGGCTTTTTACAGCTTGTCTAGTATTTGCAAGTAGTGGGTAGAGTTGATGTTGACTCCAGGTTCTTTAAAGTCGGCCAACAATAGCCCTTCATGGTCAAAAATGTGCTCAAAATAACCTTACCAGCGGAAACCTGTAACTTGAATTTTTTTGGCTTTTGGTGATCCAGCATGCTTCCATTGCATGCTCTCTCTTTTGCTGCTCGGCTCAGAGTGGTGACACCATGATTCATAGCCTGCCACTATGCGGAAGAGAAATGCATCACCCTCCACTCTGTAACGCAGCAAGAAGTGGTTAAAACACCATCCCATTCGTTCCTCTTTTTGGTGGTCGGTCAACATCTGTGCTACCCACTGTGAACACACCTTCTGAAATTGCAGTTTATTATGAATGACCTTTTGAATTGTCCCAATTGACACATCAAATTTTTTCGCTAGCAAACGTATGCTTCTGTACTGCTGCATCAATTTTGGCGATGGTTTTTTCTGTTGCAACAATATGCGCTTGATCCGGCCGTCGAAGATCTGTCTTGAACTGACGTGCTTTCCTAAACATTCTTGCCCAGTCAGTCACTGTTGTCTTCGACGTACATTTGTTACCATGTATTGCCTACATTCTTCGATGAATGTCCACTGGTCGACATCCTTCAAATGAAAGAAACTGAATCACCACTCTTTGCGCTTCTTTGGATGGATTTTGGATCAACCCGGCCGTTTTCTCAACGGTCAGAAAAAGAACCTATGCATCATGAGATGATAAGCACGTGCTCTTTTATTCATTGGTCAGTACCTTATCACATGACTATGACATGATCATGTTCAATTACGTGCGGTGCGGCACGAACGGATTTCAAATGAACACCCCTTATATAATTGGGTTTCCAACAGGGTGATGTTTGTGTGTCAGTTACTCTTATATATAATCTGGTTCTCTAACAGAGTGATGTTTGTGCATCAGTTACTCTTATATATAATCTGGTTTTGTAACATGGTGATGTTTGTGCGTCAGTTACTCTTATATGTAATCTGGTTTTCTAACATGGTGATGTTTGTGTCTCAGTTACTCTTATATGTAATCTGGTTCTCTAACAGAGTGATGTTTGTGCGTCAGTTACTCTTATATATAATCTGGTTTTGTAACATGGTGATGTTTGTGCCTCAGTTACTCTTGTATGTAATCTTGTTCTCTAACAGAGTGATGTTTGTGCGTCAGTTACTCTTATATGTAATCTCCTTCTCTAACAGAGTGATGTTTGTGTGTCAGTAACTCTTATATATAATCTGGTTTTCTAACATGGTGATGTTTGTGCGTCAGTCACTCTTATATGAAATCTCCTTCTCTAACAGGGTGACTATGGAGATGTTTCTGGTAGGAAAGAATTGCGAAAGAATCTGCAATGCAAATCATTTGACTGGTATATTAAGAATGTGTACCCTGACCTGTTTGTGCCAGGAGAAGCTAAGGCTTCTGGAGAGGTAAATGATTGTTTATATTTCCACATATTTTTCTTGTATGTTTCTTTCGGTGGTGGTGGGGGAGGGGGGAATGAGGATATGGCTTTAATGAAAGAAGAGAATGAAGGTATTGTTTGTGCTTCATATGGATAAGAAATTGTTTCTAAGAGCATTAGAATGAATGTAATTGGTTTTCATATAAGTAAGGAATGGTTTTTAACAGCAATAGAATGAGTGTAGTGGTTGTGTTCCATGTAGATAAGAAATGGTGAGCAATAGATTGAGTGTAATGGTTGTGTCTTGCATAGATAAGACATCCCCAGGGAAGGTTAACCCGATCAACAAATGCCCGCAGAAGTCGGATGTGTCAGCTTATGGCACAAGAACGCAGAAAAAACTCTCCGAATGAACGCAGAACGAACGAACGAACGAACAGACTTTATTTTCAAAGGGTAACAAATTGGGCACGCAGGCCCGTCTTACATTCGGCCCTTCCAATCACTCATCTTTCTTTCATCAACAGTGCATAGGAAAAAAACATTGTCACATGAATTTTGTAAACATAAACAATGCATATTACTATGTTGGGAGACACATCCACCACCCACCCACACATCCCCCATTCACTCCAACTCCCCCACCCAACCACACACACATACAATACATTCCCCACCCATCCACCACATCCCTACACCTACACATCTCCCCACCCACACACACCTCTCACCCACCACACATCCCATCCACCCACACCCCAAGCACACATACATTCAATAACCCACACATCCCCCACCTACACACATCTCCCCACCCACTCACATATCCTCTACCCTTCCCATTTCCCACCAACAATCACTCACCCAATATCCTCCTCCACCCACACACCTCCAACCACCCAGCCAAACACCTGGCCTGCACACCGGAATAGGTTTGGCTAACATGTGTAATGTCTGTCTCTAACTCATGAATACTGGGTAAGTGGCCAGAAGAAGAAGAAGATAATTCATGGTTTTTAAGAGCACAACATATAAGCAGGAATAAATACCTTAATGCTCATTTACTGTAAATCAGCTTCAATATTTCTTGTATTCCTAATTAGTTATATGTGGAAGATACAGTAGACATATTTCCAGGTGGAATGTTTTGTATTTGTTGGTCAGAAATGTTTAGTAGTGCTGCTGTAAGTAACCTGAGGTGAGAATACTGGGAGAATTTGAGGAATGACAGGCGGGAAGTGTTGTTAATCTTAGTCTCATTTATATTAAACATAGCTAACAAGTAATACAAAACGATATATTCCTATTTTGAATTTGAATAATGAAGACACAAACAATAGATTTCATAGTTTATGGCCTGGAATATTTTGCTGTATCTCATCAGTAACATACTGCAGAATTCACACAACATGAATTAAAGCAATTAGATCAATCCTTCAAGCTGAAATATAGAGTACACATATTCATGCTCTTATTTGAAATGTCTACCACAGTAATTTTTAACTATCTTGTCTTTTTTGTGTGCACAAATTTGGTTTTTGTAAATGAATGATATTTGCCACTGCCAGTTTTAACATACAACATGCTTTAACAAGTAATTGTTGGAAATTCTGGCCTGTTTGATTTAGAAAGCAATTACAACTACTTTATTGAAACAACATTTTGTTGCAATTCCTTTAGTTCCATCAGACATAGAACAATGAGGCTAGTTTGCCTTTCTCAGGATACACCACATTTGCATTTGTTCTGTTAACTTCCTTTTTCACCTTTGTCGTAATTTAAGAATGAAAACAAAAAGGAAATGCTGAAACAGTAAAATGAAATATATGAACAGAATTACAGACATCACAAAATAATTTAGCGAAAAGGTGGTGGCTGAGCAGCTAGGGTGCCAGTCTGTCAAACATAAAGCCATGGGATCCTATTTTACTCAGGCAACAGTGTTGAATCTTTAGTAGGTCAATATAAACCCTGGCCTGCACACTGGAGTAGGTTTGGCTAACATGTGTAATGTCTGTCTCTAACTCATGAATACTGGGTAAGTGGCCAATTGGGATAATTATTTCTACAGAAATGAAATTTGAGGTTTTATTTCCCCTTGCTGTCTTGGTATTGATTGGATGTCTGATCTTCTCGGACTAGGGTGACCTAGGACTAGGAAGTCCTGGCTGAATTTCAAGTATAGAAAAATGACCAACCACAACATAATATATACAACATGTGTCATTCTGGTATACACACTTTGGGATTCGCAAAAGTACTATGGGGGTTAGTGCACTGAGCTGTGATTCTCCTAGTGTGACATAAAAAGGAGGTGATGGAGCACTAACAAATTATTTTTAATTGCATGACATTGTACAATCACATGGAGTGATAATATCCAATGCCACCCATCTGGCGCTGAACGTCAACTATTCCTCTCAACAGCGCTTGAAGATGATGATGATAAGCATGGTTCTTGAAGCCATTCAGTTAATAAGTCAGCTAGTCAGCCAATTCAAACTGACTTGCACAGTTGATAGTGATTGCAAGTGGCCATTATAGCTCATCCTCATCCCACAACAACTTATCATGGACACCAGAAAAGATGAGTAAATACCAGAGTGATAACTTGAAACTTAGGTATTTCTTTGTTACACTTTCATTTTGCTGTTAAATTGATGATAAATATGTGCTCTTACACTTTCTATTGCTATAAAACTGATGATAAATATGTGACGTTACTCTTTCTTTAGCTATAAAACTGATGATAAAAATAAGACATATATGTGTAATTAGCTTGTATCTAAACAATGTCTGTCTCTCAGATTCGGAATAAAGACAAGCCTATGTGTATCGACAGCCCAGCGGATCATAATAATTATCATAAGCCAGTCAACATGTGGCCTTGTCATAATCAAGGAGGCAACCAGGTTGGTTCTGAACTTCATTCTTTTCACTTTTTCTTGAACTTGTTACATGTATTACTGTTATAGTGTTAGCTGTGTGTGGTTTACACCTTTCATTAGGAATATAATGTGTATATATGCTGAATGTATACCATGGTGGGGATCTGCTGTGACTCTCTTTCAGTAATAAATTGTGCATAATGTATGATCCATGGCAGGTGTAATCACAGTAGAGGCTGTGAACCGAGGGAAGTTCAGGAGAAAGCACCTCGTCTCAACGCTAATTGTCTTCTAGTAGGACATTTGAAGATTCTCTGTCCTACCTTTCCTTGCCTGGGATAACCTATTTTAGGAAACACTTTCACATCACAGCCTGCTAGAAAGACTTTTGATCTTTCACCAGTTCCCTTGCCTCATGCATTTTCATGTGGAGGGTGTCTTTAATGTCCTGTGTTCATCTTTGTATTGGTTAACCCCTGCCTCGTCTCCCAGAAACTGTACCTTCCATGAGAGATCTTTCTAAGCCACTGTAACATTTCTGACTGCCAGAAACTGCCTTCCATGAGTGTTCTTTCTAAGCCACTGTAACATTTAACACTGCCAGAAACTGTGCCTTTCATGAGTGTTCTTTCTAAGCCACTGTAACATTTAACTGTGCCAGAAACTGCGCCTTCAATGAGTGTTCTTTCTAAGCCACTGTAACATTTAACTGTGCCAGAAACTGGGCCTTCCATGAGTGTTCTTTCTAAGCCACTGTAACCTCTCTGACTGCCAGAAACTGGGCCTTCCATGAGTGTTCTTTCTAAACCACTGTAACATTTCTGACTGCCAGAAACTGGGCCTTCCATGAGTGTTCTTTCTAAGCCACTGTAACATTCAACTGTGCCAGAAACTGTACCTTCCATGAGTGTTCTTTCTAAGGCACTGTAACATTTAACACTGCCAGAAACTGGGCCTTCCATGAGTGTTCTTTCTAAGCCACTGTAACATTTAACACTGCAAGAAACTGTGTCTTCCATGAGTGTTCTTTCTAAACCACTGTAACATTTCTGACTGCCAGAAACTGGGCCTTCCATGAGTGTTCTTTCTAAGCCACTGTAACATTTAACTGTGCCAGAAACTGGGCCTTCCATGAGTGTTCTTTCTAAGTCACTGTAACCTCTCTGACTGCCAGAAACTGGGCCTTCCATGAGAGTTCTTTCTAAGCCACTGTAACATTTAACACTGTCAGAAACTGTGCCTTCCATGAGTGTTCTTTCTAAACCACTGTAACATTTCTGACTGCCAGAAACTGGGCCTTCCATGAGTGTTCTTTCTAAGCCACTGTAACATTTAACTGTGCCAGAAACTGTACCTTCCATGAGTGTTCTTTCTAAGGCACTGTAACATTTAACACTGCCAGAAACTGGGCCTTCCATGAGTGTTCTTTCTAAGCCACTGTAACATTTAACACTGCCAGAAACTGTGTCTTCCATGAGTGTTCTTTCTAAGCCACTGTAATATTTAACACTGTTAGAAACTGTGCCTTCCATGAGTGTTCTGTCTAAGCCACTGTAATATGTAACACTGCCAGAAAATTTCAGTTTCTGAGACATAATTCTATTTATTAGCCAGTTTTCATCTCTGTTCAGATCGCTGCACCAACTAGTCATCAACCACTGTGGTGGTCACATCGATGGTCCATCTAGTCATCAACCACTGTGGCCGTTATTAAGGCCGAAGTATTCCCAGACATTATGCAGTTTATGAGCCAAATGTCTGTGATGTTCAGATGTCTGAACCAACTAGACATCAAAATCATTTTCTTTCATACTGTACACACCTGAACATCCATGAACAGCTAGGCACACAGTTCACTTTCAGACAGCATTAGAACATTATTTGTTTCACACAGTTCACATGATTGTTTGGCACTTGAAGTAGAAGAAAGAAGGAGATACTAGAGGACACATTAGACAACATAAAAATTGAAAACTGTAGTCACCTCATTGGGATTCAAACCTGTTACCTCCAAATAATGACAGTGTCTCGCTGGAGGAACAAGTGTACTTCCACGCATGACCGTCATATTCCTCTGTCTTCTACTTCTATGATTCCCAAATAATGCATGTGGATTTATTTATAAACTGTTTTAGTGGCTTCAAAGGGTTCCACAATTGATATTTCTGTGTATTTTGTTTCAAGCAGCATATTTACATACTAACAAAAATATACAGCAAATTAGGTCCTAGTAATGAATAATTCTTTGGTTGTTTTTTTTTTTAAATATTAGTATTGGATGCTGAGTAAACATGGGGAGATAAGACGAGATGAAGGCTGCTTAGACTATTCAGGAGGAGAAGATGTCATTATCTACCCCTGTCATGGCCAAAAAGGAAATCAGGAGTGGGAGTATACAGAGGTACATGTTTTGTGTTTCTTGTTTCCATTTACATGCTCATGACAAGGTATTTTCATTGATTATTTCTGTGGCAGAAGGGAGATCAGTCTAATAAATCAGTCCATTACAAAAGAGATTGTTAACATAAGTGTCAAATGTAGACGTTGTGAAAGATTGACTATTTGTGTTGTGACAGATTGACTATCTGTGTTGTGACTATCTTGCCTGTGTAACAGCATGGGCTTTTAATGTGTTCATGCTTAAATTGTTGTTGTTGTTGCTACTTGTAAGTTGCTAAATTGTCTCCTCTTGTTTGTTTCCACTTGCCTTAACCTAGATGTAAGCCATTTTGCCATCTGTTAGAGCTCTCTTGCTTTCAATGTATACATTTGTTGCTCAGGATAATCATTATTGTACAAGAGGCAATTTTGGCTTGGCTTTGATCTATTGTCACGAGACTGTGTCCCAAATGGTACAAGGATGAAACAAAGCTGTTTGACTGGTTGTCTCTCCTTAGGGTTTTATTATACCTAGATGACAGATAGGTACAGTACACTTGTGAGCACATCTTGCATGGACAACTCACTGTAGGACATGCAGTAAGCTCCACTGTATTCTAATTCTTCACTGTAGGACATGCAGTAAGCTCCACTGTATTCTAATTCTTCACTATAGGACATGCAGTAAGCTTCACTGTATTCTAATTCTTCACTATAGGACATGCAGTAAGCTTCACTGTATTCTAATTCTTCACTATAGGACATGCAGTAAGCTCCACTGTATTCTAATTCTTCACTATAGGATATGCAGTAAGCTTCACTGTATTCTAATTCTTCACTGTAGGACACGCAGAAAGCTTCACTGTATTCTAATTCTTCACTATAGGACATGCAGTAAGCTCCACTGTATTCTAATTCTTCACTATAGGACATGCAGTAAGCTCTACTGTATTCTAATTCTTCACTATAGGACATGCAGTAAGCTCCACTGTATTCTAATTCTTCACTATAGGACATGCAGTAAGCTCCACTGTATTCTAATTCTTCACTATAGGACACGCAGTAAGCTCCACTGTATTCTAATTCTTCACTATAGGACACGCAGTAAGCTCCACTGTATTCTAATTCTTCACTATAGGACACGCAGTAAGCTCCACTGTATTCTAATTCTTCACTATAGGACACGCAGTAAGCTCCACTGTATTCTGATTCTTCACTATAGGACACGCAGTAAGCTCCACTGTATTCTGATTCTTCACTATAGGACACGCAGTAAGCTCCACTGTATTCTGATTCTTCACTATAGGACACGCAGTAAGCTCCACTGTATTCTGATTCTTCACTATAGGACACGCAGTAAGTTCCACTGTATTCTGATTCTTCACTATAGGACACGCAGTAAGCTCCACTGTATTCTGATTCTTCACTATAGGACACGCAGTAAGCTCCACTGTATTCTAATTCTTCACTATAGGACACGCAGTAAGCTCCACTGTATTCTAATTCTTCACTATAGGACACGCAGTAAGCTCCACTGTATTCTAATTCTTCACTATAGGACACGCAGTAAGCTCCACTGTATTCTAATTCTTCACTATAGGACACGCAGTAAGCTCCACTGTATTCTAATTCTTCACTATAGGACACGCAGTAAGCTCCACTGTATTCTAATTCTTCACTATAGGACACGCAGTAAGCTCCACTGTATTCTAATTCTTCACTATAGGACACGCAGTAAGCTCCACTGTATTCTAATTCTTCACTATAGGACACGCAGTAAGCTCCACTGTATTCTAATTCTTCACTATAGGACACGCAGTAAGCTCCACTGTATTCTAATTCTTCACTATAGGACACGCAGCAAGCTCCACTGTATTCTAATTCTTCACAATAGGACACGCAGCAAGCTCCACTGTATTCTAATTCTTCACAATAGGACACGCAGCAAGCTCCACTGTATTCTAATTCTTCACAATAGGACACGCAGCAAGCTCCACTGTATTCTGATTCTTCACAATAGGACACGCAGTAAGCTCCACTGTATTCTGATTCTTCACTGTAGGACACGCAGTAAGCTTCACTGTATTCTGATTCTTCACTGTAGGACACGCAGTAAGCTTCACTGTATTCTGATTCTTCACTGTAGGACACGCAGTAAGCTCCACTGTATTCTGATTCTTCACTGTAGGACATGCAGTAAGCTTCACTGTATTCTAATTCTTCACTGTAGGACACGCAGTAAGCTTCACTGTATTCTAATTCTTCTTCTGCCCTTTGTTCCACATAGGCCCCCCACCCAACCCACGCCAAACCGTCCTATCTTTTGCTATCTCCTGCAGCCCCCTCCATCTCCTCCCAGTGTTATTCATCTCTGTCTGTAATTCTCTTGTCAAAGTGTTGTTAGTTTTCCCTCTATTTCGTGTGTCTTGTGGGTTCCAGACAAGAGATTCACTAGTTATGTTGTCCTTGGGTTTTCTCAATCTGTGTCCTATCTGATGCCAGCATCTTTTCCTCACCTCGTGGCTCACTGGAATATGTTTAGTTCTCTCCATGACCTCTACATTGGTGATTCTGTCATACCTTTTTATTCCCACTGTTCTGCAAATGCACCTGTTCCACTGTGTTCTATTAGAACAGTAAACATTCTGTTGTTCTCCATTGTCGCTGAAGAAGGCCATATTGTCACTGATCAGTTTTAGAGTTAGATGGTGACTGCTTAGGCCAGCTTGAACCAGGAAATTGCTACAGTCAGGAAAGAGGCACTTGGTGAAACACCACTTCAAGAGGTGGAATCATGCACAGTTTTAGATAGCAGTGTAGGCAAAGATAGGGAACAGGTACAGGTATAAAAATAAGAATGCAAAAGGCAAGAGTAGCAGCAGTAGCATTGGGAAATATGTGGAAGTCAATAGACAATAAAACTAACACCAAATTGTGAATTATTTGTTTTGTGTGTGTGTGTGTGTTTGCTTTGAACTCAAGTGTTGTCCATGCACCTGCTACTACTTCCAGTGCACTGGACTGAATTTTGTGCATGTGGATTCGCTTTCCCTATTACTAGTGTTCCTTGCCATCAGGTGAACCCACTCTGTACCTCTGAAGTCGGAGTGGATTCGCCTCATGGTGAGGGACACTGTTAATAGGGAAAGCTAATCCACATGCAAAATTCAGTCTATCACTACGATAAATAGTGTGTATGGACTACTCTTGAGTTCAGAGTGACTGAGCGCACACACACACACACAAACATGCCCTGTACTGAGTTGTCCATGCAAGATGTTTTAACTGATGTGCTGTGGTATCATCTTGTGTCTGTCAGTCATCTAGATATACTCAGTTCCAGGCAGAGATACATCAAGCAGCATATGATTTGTGAACCACACATCTACACTGTGTTGCTAATACATCTCTTCTATGATTAATACCTTCCACAGGACAATGCCTTGCTGCACGTGAACACCCAGAAGTGTGCGGAGATTAGTGTTGATGGCAAGAAACTACGGATGAATAAGTGTACTGGAGTCGACCGCCAAATTTGGCAGTGGAAGCGGAAGGCACCTGAAAATGTAGTACCAGCTGCCGGTGCCTAGTTCTTCATGTTCTGCTTACATATTTGTACATTTAATGATCCGATTTCAGTCTGTGATCGTTTGTTGTTTTCATGCTATTAAATTTAAACCGTCTGAAAATCGTAACCAGTATACATTTATATTGTTAAACTCTTTCTGTTTCCGGTTGTTGTTACTTTAACACAAAAGTTCATTGAGAAATTAAAGTAATAACTGTCTGAAATAGAAAGAGTAAAAAAAATCAGGGGTAGAGTTTGCTCACATAGAAACTGTCTGGGGCTGATTGGTTTAAAATAATAACTATGTCTGGGTGGGTTAATGTAACAACTAGAACTGAAGGAGTTAATGATATTTAGCCATAGATATATATTTTACCATGCACAATTTGAGATGCAGTTGCTCCATGGAGCGATTGAAGTGAAAGACCTGGGGTTTCGTGCATTAGTCCAGATTTGGGGCATAAAACAGTTTAGAGTGTTAGTTGAGGGTCTCTGTCCCAATGGGGGGGAATAAAGGGCAGGAGAACATTACTCTGGGGCTTGATTTCAGTTTTGTCATCAGTGCAGTTAATATGTAACGGTTTTGTGGACACTAGTCTTAACAGTAAAAACATTGACAGGAAGTCATCACACTTAGATACTGCTGGAAGGGCGTTTAGGGTTAGTGCATTTATTTATATGAAATTTTATGAGATATGGTTGGTTAACTTCTCACAGTGCCTTTGTCTTCAGTGCCACGTCTGGTGCATACATTCATAACTAAAATGAACAAGAATCAAAGCTACAGGTAATGTCACTGTTGGAGAGGTAGCTAGAGTTCAGTGAATTCATATGAACTAGGTCAGTGATGTAACCAGCTGTCCTCTTCAGTGCCTTTGCCTTCATTGACAATTCAAGTGTTTGTTTTTGTAGTTAAGACAAAATACTAGGTTAAAGGAAGCCACCACAGACATTACTGGGCGGGTAATTAGAGTTAGTATATTTAAATTGTAGTTTTGTTAAATGAGGTGAACAGCTACCTTCCTCATTACTTTTTCTCCCCAAGTCAAGTGAAGATTAGTGTACAATAGAAGAAGGCACTGTTTAATTTGTGAATAATTGCATTCCTTTGACATGAAAACTAAAATTAGTGTATATGTTAATAAGAAATAAAGTATGTCGTTTATCTCCCACTATAACATGTTTATTTAAATCCATAAGGTGGCATTGGACAAAGAATCCTATGATTGACAGGCTTCAAAAACATTTCCAACATGTGGTTGCAGCTCTAACCTGTCACCACCTGAATTAAATGGGTTTGAAACTGGGATAAAGCTGTTAAAGTGTAAATGATTGAAAAGTATGAAGTGTAGAGCAGCTTTACAAAATACAGGTATGGAAAACTGAGGGCGTTAAGGTGACAGTCTTCTTCAGCAAACAAGAAGAAGGACAACAACTTACAAACAACAGAGATGACATTGTTGTGAATACATTCAGACAAAAAGCAGAATGAAAAACAGAATGTGTTACTTATCTCAGAGGTTTCAAATGTGAAACAGTAACTAAAGTTGTGCTGTGGAAAACACATGAGCTATGGGGTTAGGGGCAAAGCACTCACAACCTTTGTTAGCAACACACACAAAATTCAGAAGGAGTATATTCCCTAAGTGAAGTTTTTAAACACGGAAGCCACAAACGAAAGTTTGCATGATTTATTGCCTGGCATATTTCGCTCATCTTGTGAGGAGCATGCTACACAATTATATATCATAGAGGTGAATCATATTGTGGTGATACTGCTTAAATGTGGAGCAATGTTATCTCTATGATAATCACAGAGTCACTGTGATATATTTCTATCAGCAGAATCCCAGTTTTACATGCCTAATAACTATAGCTTCAGTGTATTTGAGTAAGTGTTTATTGTTTGTCAAATGCAGTATACAAAATGCCTTTTCTTTGTTAATTCACACACAAAAAGACAGGCACCTGAAGACAGTGATAGAACTGTGTTGTTAATTAATGTCTAATACGTTATCAGTATCACACTCAGATGTATGTCACATTCACACATAGACATGAATGTGACAGAATTAAGTCATCAGACATGGACCCTTCAGGCAGTATTTACTACATGGCACACTGATATGGACAGGAGAATGATGTGAAAAAATGCCCTAACCATTTAATTTAAAATAAAAGTGTGTAAAGAAACTTAAACTTCATATTCATATAAAATGGCTGCCCTGTTTCAATAAACACAACAATCTTGGGTAGAAGAGCAGTGATCAGTCCAGAAGAATTCCCAGCCTTCAGTCTGCAAATACTAATAAAATATTGTCCTTGCTTTGTTTTATCGCCTTGTGCCTGTGTGGGGTCATGTAACAATATTATCTAGTCTTATGATAGCAACATTTTAATGTCATATCACAATACTGATTTTGTGAATGGTACTTCAAGAACATTATTATGAGTTATATGATTTAAGTTGTGAGCTCAATGGTATCTTCAAAACAGTTGCTTGTATAAGTGAGATTGGTGGAACTGCAGTTAAGCTGTATAAGTACAGTCAGTAAATCGATGAAGTGAAATTAATCAGCTTTACAAGAATACACTGGCAAGTGATAGGGTGGATGTTGTGGCTAGAGAGCCTTCATCAGCTCACAAACAACAGACACTGATACAACTTTGTAAATACAGCCATATAAAAAAGTATAGAAAGTTAACAAAACGAAAGCAGCACATTGAAAACAAACATCTGCATTAAAAGGGATGGACATGTCTAAAAAGTTAATAAAATTAAAACAAACAATGTTACTAATTAAACTAATTGTAAAAAACATGATAACAACCATTTTTGTTTAGGTAGCTGTATCATTGTCTGTGGGTGGTTTGTGTGCTGCTCAAGGTATTCCGATACTTGTGATTGTGTTTTTGTAAAACTGCAAACTCAGCACTTCCAATTTTTATTGATTAACTCATGGCATTCATGCGTGGTTATTTATCAAATTAGAAAAGTGATGTATTTTCTTGCTGTGTTCACATTGTTGAAAGTGCAGATTTTCTGTGAAGTCGACATTGATTTGCACATTCATATGAGTGTAAAATTGGCCCTTGTAAGCCTACAACCAATGGTTATCTATTGGTGGTGGTGAGTGAATGTTAGTAAGAAATGAATGACCCATGATATGCTGTTTGCTTATTGTAGCTGAGCTTGTTAATAGTGCACATGTTTGTGACAAACAAGCAATATTGGATTCTGTGAGGATGATGATGTAAAATGTTCCGCTGCATGATTATCATGTACCTCAAACATTAGTAGAAACAAATACATAAGTGCTTCATGTTTCAAGTTCTGAGATGTTTAAAGTGAAGGATTTATTGTTTCAATTATAACTGCTTTTAAAATGTTTCACACGTTTGTTATTACAGTTGACAGTGTGTCGTACTTTTGCCTGTATTTGTGATATTTGCCTGTATTTTTGTGATTTGCGGTAACTGCACTAGCCAGGCGCTAGTTTCACATGTTTGTTATTACAGTTGACAGTGTGTCATACTTTTGCTTGTAATTGTGATATTTGCCTGTAGTTTTGTGATTTGCGGTAACTTCACTAGCCAGGCGCTTTAATTCCTCAGCAGGATTGCTTTCTGGTTGTTACATAAATGCATATAAGAGAATTCTGACCTATTCAATCAATACAGTGAAATAACAGAGACATTAAGCAATATTTGTGGGCAGTTCTCTCCCTGTCACAAGGTTATGAAATTGTTGATTAGTGCTAACTGTGAGTGTGTTTACTGTGACTTAATATGTCCAAATGCTCCTGTTTAGAAAATTAACCAGCTACAAATGCTAGCCTCCAGACATGGATGATTACAAATATTGAGACCCTATGACTAACTTTTCTTGCATTAAGAATGTCATCTGTTAAAACATCATGGTTAGTTCTCCTCATTAACCCGTGTACTTACCATATAATTGCACATTAAAAGTTAAAGAGTTCCTGGGTTGAGGAGACATGAGAACTTCATTGATGAATATTTGTGTCCAGTTATTTCGATATTGTTATGTGTTTCAAGATGTCTAGATAGATTATACTTCCTTGAAAATGAAACAGCTTGGTTGCTTCTAGCATTTCTTATTACCTGTATGTGTGTGAATTGGTATATAGGTGTGTTCTGTAACATACAGTTTCTCCTTATTTTATGTGTAGATTTATAATTGTTTTTAAATTTTGGTTGCATCTGTGGGTTTGGATACTGAGTGCATGGCACTTATGTGAGGAAACTGGCTCAAAACATTCCATTTCATTATTTTGTTTGATGTGTTCAATGTGACGTCACTGGATTTTGTTCCATTAGTGATTATATGTTAGTAGCATCAGCATGGTGACTTGCTCATTATAAGCAGTGAAACTCTATTGCACAAAAACTGGTCAACGAATGATTTATTTTACGCAATCATCAATGCGTTAGTGCATCAGTGACGTTATTCATTGTTGTCTTCCTGGTTATGGTTAATTGACAGAAACCAGAAGGCTACAGTATTCTTGTTCTTCTTTTGCACTTTGGGACATAGACCTCAGTGAACTCATGCCAAATTGTCCTGCCGTTTGCTATCTTCTGCAGTCCATGCTCTCCCCATATTATTCATCTCTGTCTTTGTCTTTTCCGTGTTATTTAGGTCTCCCACTATTTCATTTGCCTTGTGAGTTTCAGACAAGGGAGCATCTAGTTATATTATCTTCAGGTTTTCTCTGTGTGTGTCGTACCAAGTCTTTTCCTCACCTCCTGATTCACAATTTGCTTAGTTCTCTCCACGAGCTCTATGTTAGTGATTCTTTCATACCATTTTAGCCCAACTATCCTGCACAGACACCAATTAATAAATGTTTACATTGTATTAATGATTCTTTTTGTTATTCTGTATGTTTTTGATCAATACAGTAATACTGATTTGGAATTAAATGTTCAAAGTTTTGTGCTAAGGTTAATTGGTTATTGTTAACTCTGAGAGTTCAGAGAGCATACTATATATGCTACATACTATATACTATATATAAACCTAGCCTTGTGGCTTATTCTTGGGCAGTTAGTGTGGTAGCTTCCCCCTGCCTTCCATGCTACTCACCTAACATCTTTACATGTTATTTTTTGTTTTGGGCAGTGTTTGTAATTGTTGGGTGTTACCTGGATAATTGAAATTGCTGCAGTTGAATATTAGTATATTTGCAGTTGCACAAAATGTTATATATAGTAGCAAATTTGGATTCCTCATATGTATTAACAGATGTTTTACTCTGTGTAAGTTGTAACATTATAAATATATAAAGAAGAATGTTTGCATATCCTTTACAGGACATTGCTGTCACACATCAGCATCTTTCAGCTGATTGTTGATTTCTTGGCAAGATTACGCTCATAGTTTGCCATTGTTTTCTGAGCGGCCAGCTCACATACCCCGTAAGTTACAGACGCGATTCGAACCACTGCTGATTCTCACCATCGTCACGTTACTTACGAGAGTATACGAGATTATGGAGAAAAGTCGCTAACCTCTAGGTCAGGAAGCCGGCATAAATATATAACTGAAAGTAAATGTAACATGCAAATATGTTATGAATATTCAACATACATAATGACAGGATAACTAAATAGATGAGCTAAGTTTCTTCACGGGAAGTCTTCATGAAATATGCATTTTTCAATGCTACATTTGCCTTAGGTTTAGAAAAGGGTTAGCTACAGAACCAAGCGGAAAACATCAAAAAGATAATACAATACGAGCTGCATAGAAACATGCACGTGGCATTGGTCAGACTTTACACAGGACACAACCTACTGAGATAACCATGTGTTCATAAGCTAAAAATAGATGAGAATGGTGAATGTAAGTTCAGAGCCAGTATAATAACACCTAAACATTTGTTAAAAGAATGTCCAAATATGGGGCAAACGTTTGGCTATACTAGCTTCATTCAACAATACTCTATTGCAGTGGTTCTCAACCTTTGTTGACCCATGCACCCCTTCACCATATCTTCAGAATGTCATATCTCCCCCCCCCCCCCCCAACCACTTTAGTATTTCCTCCCTATAAATTGCATTTAATTTTAATTAACCATGTAAGACCATGATCCTCGTAAGTTCATCCTTCTCCAATTTATTTGTGTGAAGCTCTTAATGCATTGCTAATGTCTGTCATGTCTACTAAGCAGTCACTGTTGGTAGCTTGTCCAAAAGCTGTTGGTAAACATAAGAAATGACTACATCAGTTCTTCTTCTTTCTATCTTGGATTGTACAGATGTTTTACTTTACAACTTCCAGAATTTCCCTTCTTGACTTCATATCATGCAGCCCTTTTAGGGCATGAATGCTTGTAAACAGGAATAACTTACATGGTAATTTATGAGGGAATAAGTCACTAGTATATAGTAATTTATGAGTCAATAACTTACATGGTAATTTACGTGGGGTATAAGTTGCTAGTATATGGTAATTTATGAGTCAATAACTTACATGGTAATTTAAGAGAGGGATAAGTCACTAATATTTGGTGAATTATAAGACAATAATAACTGACATGTTATTTGTGAGGGGGATAAGTCACTAGTATTTGGTAAATTGTGAGACAATAAGTTACATGGTAATTTATGAGGGAATAAGTCAACTAGTATGTGGTAACTTATGAGTCAGTAATTGACAAGGTATAAGAGCTGTGTGTTGCAGTGACTACTAGCATGCTGGGTCAGTGGTTCTGGGTTCAAATTTACTTGAGGCTGAATATTTTGTTACATGTTGCCACGTAGCTCCAGGATCAACCCAGCCTCATAAGATGTGTACCAGAAAATATTTTGGGATATAAGGTGGTCAGTGTGATACTGACCCATCACACATTGAATGCCAATTGGTCTAAAACAATGGGCCTACTACCATTACATCCCCAAGATCTTACAAAACATGTAACGTTTTTAACTGTTAACTTACATGGTCATTTATGAGATTACAGATGACATTGTAACTTATGAGTTATTAACTTAATGGTAATTTATGAATG
This sequence comes from Cepaea nemoralis, assembly GCA_014155875.1. NCBI lineage: Eukaryota > Metazoa > Mollusca > Gastropoda > Stylommatophora > Helicidae > Cepaea > Cepaea nemoralis. The sequence goes on from JACEFZ010019082.1 coordinate 200,645, forward strand.
ATTAACATGACATAGAGGCATCCACATGCTGTGCATAACAGGGTTATATGGAAGATGCAGGCTAAGTTTGAATGTATACAATTTATCCTGACTGTGGTTTGGTATTTTATAAAACTGAGGCAGTTCAAACATGTATAACTATTGAAACAAATAATGCGTTTTAACTATAATCATTAAATAATGTTCCACAAATAAGTTTCATTCAAGACATGTCTTAAGTGCCATGAAATGCCAGATTTGCAAAATATTTTGTCTGTTTTTAATATTATATAATTGCTTGTTGAATGCATTCTTTATAAGGTATTGGCTATTATTTAACTTACCATGAGAGCCCCACTCAATAGTTGAAGGGCTGCATGCAACACACGGGCCACAGGTTGGGACCTCTGACTTACATGGTCACTGATGGTCACTTACAGGGCAGGTGTTTTATGTTTAGTACTTTTATGAGGATATTGACTTATGCATTGCACTGGTACATTAGTACATGTCCCAGGTGTAACCATGTATCAGGAAAAGGTGGCGGGGGAGTTAGGATACCACTCTACCACATCTGCAGACCTGCATTCTGTAAGGCACAGGAATCACATTTGAAGTTTTGGTTTTCTCTGTGATGATTGTAGAGACAAAATGCCTCCATAACTTAGCCCTCAATCAAATCTACCTGGCAGACACCAGCAATGGCATCAAATGCTGTAATGATTTGTTAATGACCATGTGTTGCTTTCTTTTTAATGCTTTCTGTTCTGGGCTATTTGTTACTTTAACTTTCCATTTTAATGACTTGATACTGTCATTTTTACATCTAATGAATTATTTTAACTTTCAATCCAAACGAGTTACTTTAAAATTCTACCTAAAGGAGCTGTTACTTCAATGCTCTATATGTTTGGGTTATGCTTTTTTAACCTTGGTCCCCCATACACTGAACTAACTCATGTTGAATTGTCCTGTCTTTTACTGTCTCCTACAGCTCCCTCAATGTCCTCCCACAATATTCATCTCTACTCTAATTCTTTGTTCCATATGTTCTCCCTCTGGTGCTCCATGTTTCTCATCCATACAGCGGTACTGATTCAACATTGGAATTAAATATTTCAGTGTGGTACTAGATTTAACATTGGAATTAAATATTTCAGTGTGGTACTAGATTTAGTTTAGTTTCACTTCCACAAATGTCCCAGTGCTATGAGTGCTTCTCTTGCCATCCATGTTATTATTTTAATATCCCCATCTCTCCCATCTCTTCCATCTCTCCCATCTCTGTCTACATTGCCACCTACATTGGTGTATGATTCCAAAGCCTAAAGTGAGGTTCCACCCAGGGAGACTAGGTTATCATTTGCATGGTTTGTTCTCATTATCTTTGTCTTTCTGCTATGAATTTTAAACATAGTTATTGTGACCTCCCATCACGTGTGTATATCTGGCATCTGATTTCATGAGTGGGATAGGAAGGCAGTGTCATCCACGAAACCCAGATCATCGAGCTGATCTGCCATTTAATTGTATTTCTAGTGGCAGTTATTGTTGTCTTCATAACTCAGTCACTAGTCTGTCAGAGTAATAAATCTGACAAAAGGCATCAAAACATCCTTGTCACACTCTTGCTCTTATTTCAGATGTGTTAGTTTACACTCAAGAAGAACTCTGCCTTTCATGTTTTTATTTTCTGCCCTTATTATGTTGAATGGTTTTCTGTGGATCCCATAGAGCTTCATAAATTTCCAAAAGGATTTCCTATCAATTCTGTCAAAGGGTTTTGCATAGTCCACAAATCCAATGTATGTTTGAGTTGGAGAAATTACATTAATAACACTATAGGACAGAAAGTGTTAAAGTAACAATGCAATTAGAGAGAGTAATGTAACAACTGCCTGGGACAATGGGGGTACAGTAAAGTATATCAGTTATGTAATAATCAATAGACATATGGTGAGATATATGGTACAGAATGAATTACAAGCATAAATCTACACCTAGACACACGACAAATATGCCAAGTTGTACTTCTTACTTGCTGTTATGTTGTGTGTTTTGTGTGGGTGCTATTTTGTTTTTTCATTATTTAATAATAGTGATGATAATGATGAATATATGTTTCTTGGTTTATAAGAAGTTTGTAGTAAACAAGAGTGGGCCTTCTTTCCTTGTGAATTTTAAGGAGACAATGTACCATGCAATCACACTGTAAACACAGATTTGGTGTGAGTGGTTCTTCATTGTTGCCAATCCTGGCATTCATTGTTGCCAATCTTGACATTCATTCTATATTGGTTTTCTATGTTGGGAAATTATTTTTTTTCTCTCCATGTCATATGAGATAAATTGTGCTCTTTCTCTATGTCATATGAGATAAATTGTGCTATTTCTCCATGGCATGTGAGATAAATTTTCTATTTCTCAATATAATATGAGATAAATTGCTATTTCTCAACATCATATGAGATCAATTGTGCTATTTCTCAGTATCATATGAGATAAATTGTGCTATTTCTCAGTATCATATGAGATAAATTGTGCTATTTATCCATGTCATGTGAGAAAATGTATACTATTTCACCATGTCATATGCGAAAAATTATGCTATTTTAACATATCATTTGAGATCAATTGTGCTATTTCTCTATGTAAGTATGAGAAACATTATGCTGTTTCTCAGTTTCAGTTAAGATAATGACAAAAAAACATTTATGCTGTTTCTCCCTTCAGTTGAGATAAATATTGTGTTGTTTCTCTGTGTATTTTGGGATAAATTGTGTCATGTTTCTCCTTATTCGTTGAAAAGTAATGTTTCTGCATCTCATTAGAGATTAATAGTGTACTCTGTCTCTGTGTCATTGTAAATATATCAGTGGAAACAGATAATCACCGCATCCATCCGATTGAAATCAGTTGTTTGTTTCCTCGAGAGGGTCTAACATCTTGGAACTGTTCATGTTAACACCTATCAGATCATGAAAACCATACATCACTTATGATCACTGTTGCAGTATTTCATACCACACATTCACTTGGTTGTCTTGTTAACAATCCCATATCCAGAAATCCATAACTCTATACGACCTCTTCAGTGTTTGTGTCTTAACTGATTCAGTGCCACACAAAATGTCAGTTTGAACCAAACATGGTGCACATTCAAATGAACAAGTACTCTAATGTATATTTCTGTTCCCTGAGCATTGAAATTGAGATACCGTAAAACAAAACAAATAACACATATGGTGATATATCATCCTTCTGTCCTAATGGGAGTTCATATTTGACAGTATATTATTATCCGTTGGCACTGAATTAGTTACATTTGTTTCATTCAAGTAGCAATAAGTCAGTTGTTGTATTCGTTATAATTGTGAATGTTCAGCTGTAGCAGTTGTATTGGCGAGTCATCAATATTTATTTAACAGTTGTGTGCTAAAGTTAGCTGCTTGATCTTTAAAGCAATCCTAGTATTTACTGGCTGTTTGTGATTTCCTAAGCAATTTTACATTCAGTAGTTTGCCATTGCTTTCTGAATGGCCAAAGCTTTTAATATTGGGAATATCTACTCAGAGCGATCTACTCCCAAATCATCATCATGTGCCATGCCGATAATCGTGGGCGGTCATGTTTTGCCATCTCACTCGATGACCAAAGTCGTGAATCAGCTCCGTGTTTCTGTCTTGAGCATTGTTTCTAATCAGTTTACGATCTTCATTTGCTTCTTGAAGGATTTGTTCATTTCGATGATGTGGCAAAACATAATGTTCTTGGCATCTGTAAAGAAGGTAGTTTGACTCCCAAATCACCTGCAGCTGATTTTGAACATGAGTATGTCAAGATTATCACACTGCATTCACTACTCCCAGGTCACAGACACGGACAATAGTAGTGCAAGTAAGACAGAAACTTGTACGCACAGAATAAATACATGCATTTCATTTCTATTACATGCATCAATACTCTGTGTTACAATAATGATTACGCCATGTGTATATGGTTACGTGGGTGAGATACTTCAGAATAATCTTACAACCAGGTAACCTTCAGAGAATAGTACATGAAAAATCAGCACAGAAATAAAATCAGCCATGGACAAATAATAAAGGAGATAGTTTCTGTAATAATTGGTGGTAGCAGTTATGGTGAGATAGTTTCTGTCATAATTGTGGTAGCAGTTATGGTGAGATAGTTTCTGTCATAATTGTGGTAGCAGTTATGGTGAGATAGTTTCTGTAATAATTGGTGGTAGCAGTTATGGTGAGATAGTTTCTGTAATAATTGGTGGTAGCAGTTATGGTGAGATAGTTTCTGTAATAATTGGTGGTAGCAGTTATGGTGAGATAGTTTCTGTAATAATTGGTGGTAGCAGTTATGGTGAGATAGTTTCTGTCATAATTGTGGTACCAGTTTTGGTGACTTCTTTTCTTGTCACATGTGTATGTGTCTCATTACTTGTTTTGTCGCTCAGTATAAGGAGAATTAAGAGGTTGTAATTTGACAGTGCATTGGCTAGCACGCTCGCTGGCAGCTCAGTGGGAATAGGTTCAAATTTGCGTCGAGGTAGATTTTTTTAATTGGTATGGGCTGCCAGGTCATCCCAGCTTAAAATGGGTACCAGGAAATGTCTTTGGAAATACAAATAGCTGGCAAAATACTAACCTCTAGACCCTCGAGTGCCAGTTGATCTATAACAATATGGAGCTGGCTCCAACACGCTCCAAGGTGTGTGAAAATGGTCCTTATATTTTGACTTTTTAATTTGACTGACACATACATGTAAAATACACTTTTGTCAATTTTAAGAAGACTGGAAAAATTGGACACTATTCACACTAGAATTGTCTGAAACAATTACAGAATAACCAACTTGTCTAGTTGAGAACTTATACTCTACAGGGTGCTTGTAAAGTCTCACTACACCTTGTATGTAGAACAATTTTGCAAAATGAAGTACATGACGTCATAACAAAATGTGCTCCACAATTCATTGTGAAGCAATATGCAGCAAATGGCTGTCGTCTTGTCTACTAGAGTAATTCTTTGCACTCCAAACAGAATAGTGTTATCAACGGAAGAAAGAATTTTTTTTTTGGTTGAACATGTGTTTCGAAATGGCAGGTCCCCGGGAAGGTTAACCTGGTCAACAAATACCCGCAGAAGACAGATGTGTTGGCCTAAGGGCACAAATAAACTTGACACAACGCAATTATGTCTGAAAAAACACTCCATATGAAAACAGAAGAAGAAGAAGAAGAAATGGCAGTCGGTACATACAGATGGTTGTTCAAAGATTTATAGCAAGCTTTCCTGTTAAACAACCTCCTCATCGTGTTACGGTTAGAAATTTGTTGAATAAGTTATAATAAATACTTCTTTGGTACTTTCCAGCTTCCCCAAAATAGCTTTAGACCATAGCAGTGCCTGTGTTAACTAATTTAATGAAGTTTTAGCATATTTTTTAATGATGTCATGTACTTAATTTTTCAAAATTGTTCTACAAACAAGGTGTGGTGTGACTTTACAAACACCCTGTAGATACTAAAAGTGGAGTTGTCTAGAATGAAAGAATAGGAGATTGGTTTCACACCAGTGTGATAATATGACAAGTGGTTTCACACCAGTGTGATAATATGACAAGTGGTTTCACACCAGTGTGATAATATGACAAGTGGTTTCACACCAGTGTGATAATATGGCAAGTGGTTTCACACCAGTGTGATAATATGACAAGTGGTTTCACACCAGTGTGATAATATGACAAGTGGTTTCACACCAGTGTGATAATATGACAAGTGGTTTCACACCAGTGTGGTAATATGACAAGTGGTTTCACACCAGTGTGATAATATGGCAAGTGGTTTCACACCAGTGTGATAATATGACAAGTGGTTTCACACCAGTGTGATAATATGACAAATCTGCCTGTTATCATCCACCTTGTTTGACATTTTTGTGGAAAATAATATCTGAAGGATTGATTCATTGTGAGTCATACGGAGTGCAGCAGAGAGGGAGATGAGTTGCCTTAGTGACCTCCTAGGTCAGTCGTTCTCAACCTTTTTTGGCCCATGCCCCCCTTTACCATATGTTCAGAACGTCATCCCCCCCCCCTCCCTTTTGAATTTCCTCCCTATAAATCCCCACCCACCCCACCCTTACACAGTATACATAAAAATTGAAGCTAAGTTTAATAACACATACTAGAACAAGTCTAGACATCTACATAAAACGTGATTTGCGGGTCTTCTTACATTATAAAACAAATTTCATTAGGGCGAGAAGTACAGAACCGTAAAATTTAGAGGGAAAAACAATATCAAGTAACTGGTTCTTGTATTAATGTGATCTTGAAATAATCTTAATTCCCCCCTGAAAACCCTAAAATTTCCCCCAGGGTGGAGGGAGGGAATTCCCCACTGGTTGAGAACTACTGTCCTAGGTGGTGGGAGAAGACATGAGAATGGGACTAATAAACTCTGTCATAAGAAGTAGTCAGCTACAGACACTACCAGTACTGTGGCACACTTGTCTGTCAGATAACACTGCTGTGATCATTGATTGTTTCTGTTGGAAAAAGCTTTGACATGTGTGTCACTGGAGCATGTCTGAACTTGATGTTCATGTTTTGATGTTTATTTTATGGTCAGGATACTTCTCCATTTGATTTTTACTTTAACTAGTTACATTAACTCCTTCTGTCTCAGTTAGTTTTACATAAAGTTATGTGTCATCAATATCATTATACTTTCTCAAATATCAGTATGGATATTATCTGTAAATATAGTCTCTTCCAAGCGCTGAAGACTTCAGTATTTAGCAGACCAGGTGAGAGTGTGTGACTGCTTGCTGCAGGCTAAAAGCATTTGGAAGAATAGAAGTTCTTGGGAAAAGGAAATGAAAACAGTGTTTGGATAATGCCTGAAACCCTTAAAAAGGAAAAAGGAAACAGACAAAAGTATATTTTAAAAATAGCAAAGCCATAGCTACCAAAGTCATTGCTGATGAAAAATATACAGAATCTAACAGCAAAGTTAAAAAATAGTTACGGGCAGATAACATATAGCGTTTAAATAGCCTAGCAGAAGTAGTAGCAGCGAAAAGAACCTCAGAGACCTTGACAGCACCATAAGAAAAATATCAGGAAGATTTAAGCAACCAAGTGCACTGATAAAAATAGTAATGGGGAAAGTTCTTAACATGATATATGAAATGAACAGATGAGTTGAATTCTTTGAAGAACTTCTGAATCGACCAGTCTCAGAGTAGAGAGAGAGAGACAGAGTGAGACATGCATTAACACGCACGCAAACACACATTATATAGCCCGCGCAAGTAGAACTGAATATCAACTGTGAAGAACCATCAAAAGAAGAAATAAGGAAAGCTACCAATCTCATAAGAGTGGAAAAAGCTGCTCATCCAGATATCTCTGCAGAAGCTATTAAAGCCAGTACAAACATGTCAACTGAATTACTGCACAAATTATTTAGTACAGCTTGTGAGACTAAAGAAGCACCAGCAGACTGGATGGAGCGGAAGATATCTGTTGAAGCTACAGAAGAAAGGGAACCAGCAACATGTGAAAATTATAGAGAAATAATTTTGTTGTCAGGTGGTGGGGGAGAGATTAACAGATGTCATTGACAAACAACTAAGAGATGAGCATGCAACTCTTCCTCACTTTAATCCAATTCATCACGCAAGTCATTCTTCATCCAGCTTCATCAATCAGCCAGCTCCAGGAAATCACACTGTGTCGAGTATCAAAGTGAAAGTAGACTGTTGTGGACGAATTCACCTATCTTGGCAGCACTGTGTCCCAAGCTGCCACAACTGATGACGAAGTGAATGCAAGAATCTCCAAGGCAAGCGCAGCCTTTGGCAGACTATACAAGAATGTGTGGGACAGAAATGGAATAAGCCTGCAAACAAAGCTGAAAGTCTACAAAGCAGTTGTATTATCCACACTGGTATATGCTTGTGAAACCTGCACTGTTTATCAGCGACACGCTAGGAAATTAAACCACTTCCACACAGTCTGCCTTAGGAAGCTATTGAAGATTAAATGGCAAGACAAGATCCCAGACACTGAAGTCCTGGAAAGAGTTTCCATGCCCAGTATCCACACTCTACTAATGAAGAATCAGATTTGCTGGGCTGGTCACTTGACTCACATGCCAGATCACAGGCTCCCTAAACAAATTTTTTACGACGAGATGCGCTATGGTAAACGCTCCAAGGGCGGCCAGAGGAAAAGCTTTAAAGACACTCTGAAGATCTCACTAAAAGCTTTTGGAATTCATAATGACCCTTAGGATACTGCTGCCAAAGACCAAAATTTGTGGCGTTATTAGAGTAAAGCATTCAAATGAATGTCCCACTTTATGGTTAATTTGTGGACTGAAAAAGCCTCTGACAGCTCTATAGAGAATCTCTTTAGAAATTGATGAGACATTATAGGATCACACAGAATATCATGATGTTTCTAATGGCAGTGTAGAAAGACATGAAATGCAGAATTCTTCATGAGGGAAAATAACAGATACATTTCAAATAACAACAGGAGTGTGAAGGGGTTGGCTTTTGTCACCTTGTTACTGTTGCAGTCTACTGTCTGGATTATGAATAAAATAACTATCACCAACTATCACTTTGACCATGCCACAATTGACATCAATGTTTTTTTCTGAGATTCATAAGACAAGCAAAGAATAGTAGCACTGAACCTACCATGGCCAACATCACTTTCTATAGGCGTGAATGCACGCAGGAATGACTGGCCATAAGAGACAACTCAGGAAGATTGGGGTGAGACTGGCAACATAAACCTGTAGAAAACATTTGCTGCCAAATGTCATCAATCAGAAACAAGTCTACAAAGGGTTTGGTGTGTGGTAAATGAGGGCTTATGTTGCATTAGGAGATGACAGACAGAGGAAAGAGAAAACACGGATATTCACCAATTGTACCACTTTTAACTTATGAAAAAAATGTCACTTCTGGCTGGTGCAAAGTTAGAAAACTATCACATGTTCCTTTCTGTGATGTCATGGATTATTCTGGGTATGGATTTATCCATTCTGTTATGGGGTGTGTGTTGAAATATTGTTTCAGCCTCACTGTGTGACATTGAAATTTTACTCTAAGGTATGTTTCATCCTTGTTTTGTCCAACCAAAATACACGATAAATATAAAGAATAATCATCATATATCCTGAAGCAGTTTCCTGCCATGGGAGGGTCTGTAGTGTGATAGCAACATCATATTCTATAATAGATGTAAATGCGCTGAGGAATGGCTGGCCAATCTTTCCCTCACTGTCATGGCTCAGGTGTCAAACCTGTGTCCGTATAGGCCTGAATGCACGCAGGAATGGCTGGCCAATCTTTCCCTCACTTTCACGGCCCAGGTGTCAAACCTGCGTCCGACTGTGCTCATGACGTTACCAGCACAATTCGCTATCAACTTGGCTAGTGTACCCGGTATTATAAATATGACAGAGTTGAAATAACAGAGCTCTGGGACAGAAGGAGTTCAAGTAACGGTCGGGTTAATATAGTACCTGCATGGGACAACAGCAGTAATTAATAAAAGTGTATCATGTACGTAGGATTCCTACTAGCAAGGTAGCTAGCTCACTCAACAGCTGGCTCGGGGTCCTGAGTTCAAATCTACCTTGAGGCATGAATTTTTTTATGCAATCACATGGCTCCATGATCAGCCCAAATCATACAAATTGGTATCTTAGCATGTTCTGGGAATATGACAAGGGTAATACCAAGTTAAAACCCATGCTCCTAACGCTGACATCCCACTCCTTATGTTACCAGAGCGGAAAGCAACCAATAATAATACTGTCAGCTAACTTGTGTATTGCAAGAGGAGACTATAGAGACTTGGTCTTGAGGATGGCTGCCTCATCCCGATAAAACCTTGGGCTGAAAATCTAACCAGCCATGAACAAGTCTATACGATGGCTTGGTGTGAGTGGGTTCAGGGCAGCAGAAGTACACTGACGTTGTACATACAGCTGTCTCTGCTATGGGACTGCTATTACCTTTAAGCGAATGCGCACTTTGTTAATTATTCTGACAGATCCTGTACTGGACTATATTTCATGCTGTACATATTGACTATTTTGATTACGTTTCAAATAGTGGTGTAGACATGCAAACGTTAGAGGTCATGACAGTTTGTATGCTGATGTTTAACGCTAAAAATTGGTAAATGGTCACAGTTAATTTGACATCATCAAGTAATTTAACGATGTCTTGTGGTGTTAGAGTTCTTTTTTTGTTCTGTGTTGCAACAACCAGAGTTCCTTATATCATGTCTAGATGTTGAATTGTACAATATACCTTGTCATAAGTGCCTTTAACATTCAAATAAAATAATGACTGTAAACATAAAAGATTACATTGTTTTTAAGTATTTCACTGTTTGTAAAATCTTCATGGTATTATGGCTATGAGTATGTGTGATATGATTCTTCATCTCACACAATCCTGTTTCTTCATCTCACGCAATCATGGTCTTCATCTCACACAGTTATGGTTCTTCATCTCACACAATCCTGTTTCTTCATCTCACACGATCCTGTTTCTTCATCTTACACAATCCTGTTTCTTCATCTCACACAATCCTGTTTCTTCATCTCACACAATCCTGTTTCTTCATCTCACACAATCATGGTCTTCATCTCACACAGTCACAGTTCTTCATCTCACACAATCCTGTTTCTTCATCTCACACAGTCACAGTTCTTCATCTCCCACAATCATGTTTCTTCATCTCACACAATCATGGTCTTCATCTCACACAGTTATTGTTCTTCATCTCACACAATCCTGTTTCTTCATCTCACACAATCATGTTTCTTCATCTCACACAATCGTAGTTTTCATCTCACACAGTCCTGTTTCTTCATCTCACACAGTCCTGTTTCTTCATCTCACACAATCCTGTTTAGTCATCTCACACAATCCTGTTTCTTCATCTCACACAGTCCTGTTTCTTCATCTCACACAATCCTGTTTCTTCATCTCACACAATCGTGGCCTTCATCTCACACAATCTTGTTTCTTCATCTCACACAATCCTGTTTCTTCATCTCACACAATCTTGTTTCTTCATCTCAACACAGTCATGTTTCTTCATCTCACACAGTCCTGTTTCTTTATCTCACACAATCCTGTTTAGTCATCTCACACAATCCTGTTTCTTCATCTCACACAATCGTGGCCTTCATCTCACACAATCTTGTTTCTTCATCTCACACAATTTTGTTTCTTCATCTCACACAATTTTGTTTCTTCATCTCACACAATCTTGTTTCTTCATCTCACACAATCTTGTTTCTTCATCTCACACAATCCTGTTTCTTCATCTCACACAATCGTGGCCTTCACCTCACACAATCTTATTTCTTCATCTCACACAGTTATGGTTTTAATCTTGTTTCTTCATCTCACACAGTTATGGTTTTAATCTTGTTTCTTCATCTCACACAATCCTGTTTCTTAATCTCATACAATCATGGCCTTCATCTCACACAATCCTGTTTCTTCATCTCACACAGTTATGGTTTTAATCTTGTTTCTTCATCTCACACAGTTATGGTTTTAATCTTGTTTCTTCATCTCACACAGTTATGGTTTTAATCTTGTTTCTTCATCTCACACAGTTATGGTTTTAATCTTGTTTTTTTAATCTCACACAGTTATGGTTTTAATATTGTTTCTTCATTTCACACAATCCTGTTTCTTCATCTCACACAATCCTGTTCTTCATCTCACACAATCTTGCTTCTTCATCTCACACAGTTATGGTTTTAATCTTGTTTCGTCATCTCACACAGTTATGGTTTTAACCTTGTTTCTTCATCTCACACATTTATGGTTTTAATCTTGTTTCTTCATCTCACACAGTTATGGTTTTAATCTTGTATCTTCATCTCACACAATCCTGTTTCTTCATCTCACACAATCATGGTTTTCATCTCACACAGTCCTGTTTCTTCATCTCATTCAGTCCTGTTTCTTCATATCACACAATCCTGTTTCTTCATCTCACACAATCGTGGTCTTCATCTCACACAATCATATTTCTTCACCTCACACAGTCATGATCTTCATCTCACACAGTCATAGTCTTCATCTCACACAGTCCTGATTTTCATCTCACACAATCGTAGTCTTCATCTCACATAAATAATCCTGTTTCTTTACCTCACATAATCATGGTCTTCATCTCACACAATCATGATTCTTCATTTCACACAATCCTGTTTCATCTCACACAATCATGTTTTATCTCACACAATCCTGTTTCTTCATCTCACACAATCCTGTTTCTTCATCTCACATAGTTCTTCTTCTTCTTCTTCTTCGTTCATCCGGAGTTTTTTTTCGGATGTGATTGCGTTGTGCCTGTTTACAGCAGAGCTGCGTTCTTGCGCCGTTAGGCCGACACATCCGACTTCTGCGGGCATTTGTTGACCGGGTTAACCTTCCCGGGGGTTTCTTAGGACGTTTGACTCTCACTGTTGTGGTGTTATCCCCCATCCCAGCTGGTCCATATAGAACAGCCAAAGATCCTGGTCAGCCCTCAAGGGAAGGCAGGGGCAGACCATGGGCATTCCCCGCCATCCAAGGAGGCTTCCATACTTGCAGAGCCGATACATAGCGCTCTGGTACTGGGCTCACCCAAGGAATCGTCACGTCCTGCACATGGCTGCTTAGCCTCACTTCCGTATATTGGGCCTTCCGTTCACCATAGGCTGTTCTTTCGGAAACCAGAAGTATGCAGTCTGCAGATGACATCCACACAGTGAGCTTTCGATTCGGACTTTCCATGTAATGGATTTGCTATCCAAGCAATATTCCATTTCGTGCCACTAGGACACTTTTCCACCTTTTATGAAGCCCACACAATGGGCTTTTGATTCGGACTTTCCACGTAATGGATTTGCTATCCAAGCAATATTCCATTTCGTGCCACTAGAACACTTTTCCACCTTTTATGAAGCCCACACAGCAAGCTTTCGATTTGGACTTTCCACATAATGGATTTGCTATCCAAGCAATATGCCATTTCGTGCCACTAGAACACTTTTCCACCTTTTATGAAGCCCACACAGCAAGCTTTCGATTTGGACTTTCCACATAATGGATTTGCTATCCAAGCAATATTCCATTTCATGCCTCTGGGTCTTCATGCACCTTTAAATGTCAACCTGTATGCAGTTAAAGTAAGCTGCGGTCAACTTGAGCTTGTTGATATCTCCATAGAGCTTGTCCTCAAATGAAGCAGGTGTGGGCCAAAATATCTTTCTCTGTTCTGCATACGTTGGGCAATCCTGCAGCAAATGTTTTGCTGTCATTTTTCCAGTTCTACAATTACATTCATCGGTATCTCCTATCTTTAGTTTATTGAACAAGTGGTATTTCAGCCTGTTATGCCCTGTGCGGAGTCTGAAGATTGCTACTTGTTCTCTTCGGTCGAGTTTATAATATGCATCATCCTTCTGATGGCCTGGTTTTGGTTCTATAAGTGCTTTTTATCAACCTTTTTGCCTCATTATAGGTTATGTCTATGTCAGGCTGTGGTAGTCGTCCGCCCTCTTTTGCCAGTCTGTCAGCCTCTTCGTTTCCAGGTATACTGCAATGTGATGGGATCCACTGTATTACAACTTTTTGGGATTTCTGGCATAGACCATGGAGTGCTGCTCTTAGGTCAGTTAGTTCTGTGCTGTTATTGCTCTTCAGTATTGAGACAACTGACATTGCATCTGTGAAGATAGCTATTTGCTTCTCTTTATTTTCCTCCATCAGGAGCATTTCTGCTGCAGTTTTCAAAGCCTCTACCTCCGCTTTGAAGTTACTTGAAAATTTTCCAGTTGCCATTGAATGTGTTTTTTTCACTCCATTTTTTAAATTTAGGAGAATTCCTCCTCCTCCATTCTCTATTGAATTTTTGGCTGATCCATCTGTATATGCATGGGTCCAATTCCTGCTTGGGTAATGTTCTTTTATGTAGTTTAGGGTTATTTCTCTTCTTTCGGTTTCATGCTGAGTGTTCTTTTTCTCAATACCAGGAATGTTTTCTATCATCTCAGGCAGTTGCTGCTGTCTCCAAGCTGGGAACTTGTGTGCATTGTGTATGGGCTTGACTGTTGATATGTTAAGTATAGGATCTGCCCTAATCCTTCGTTTTGCAGTTTCTACAAAGTTGCTACGCTTCAGTCTTCCCTTTCCAAAACCATTAAATCTGTTGTACATAGGGTGGTCTGTCAATCTTCTAAATTTTTCTGCTTGTTGCTGGGCTCTGCTATCTCTTCTATCCTGCATTGGTTGTAAACAAGTGATCTTTTCTAGTTCATTAATAGGCGTTGTCTTCAGGCTTCCAGTTATGATTCGCATTCCTTGGTTTTGGACTCTACTTATTTTGTTAAAGTTTGACTTCGCTGCTGTTGCCCAAGCTGCAATGCCATATTCTGCTCCCCACGTTGTACCAGCAAGCTTTTTCATGATTGCCATTCTCTGCCTTGCTCTTGTTCGATTTTTCTCAACCTGTGTCTTCCATGTCAGGCGACGATCAAAGGTGACTCCTAGATAGTTTGGATTTTCTTCATGGCGCAATATTTTTCCATTCAATACCAGCTTAGGATGCTGAGTTTTATTTGAGAGGGAGAACACTGTGCATGTTGTTTTCTCCTCACTTATCTTCACTAGCCATGATTTTGACCAGTCCTCTAGCGCTAATAAGGCTTGCTGTATTCTGCTGTTAGCTGTACTAATATATTCTTCAGATGTCCATATGGCTAGGTCATCTGCAAAGGAGGATGTGTGTACTCTGGCTGGAAAATTTTCTGTGATGTCATTTATATATGCTAGGAATAATGTTGGTGAAAGAACTCCTCCTTGGGGGACACCTTGCTCCAGCAGCATCATTTTGCTTGTTTGTCCTTGTACTTTTGTCCTGGCAGTTCTGTTCTCAAGGTAGTGGCTGATCCATTTATACATTTTTCCACAAACATGCATGTTTTGCAATTTTACTTTCAGTCCTTCCTTCCATACTTTATCAAATGCTTTTTCTAAATCTATCCAGACTGCTAGTGTGTGCTTTTTCTCTTGGAAGGCATCCTCTATTTCCTGAGCTATATAGGTTATTTGATCTTCAGTGGATCTGTACTTTCTTAATCCTGCTTGGTGTGGTGTTAAGAGTTTGTTTTCTTCCAAATGCCATGTTAGCCTGCCATTGATAATGCGTTCCATTAATTTTCCTACACAGCTAAGTAGACTGATAGGTCGATAGCCATTTGGTTCTTCCAGGTCTTTTCCTTTCTTTGGGACTGGTATTAGTATAGCTTCCTTCCATGCCTGTGGGACTATTCCTCTCTGCCAGCTGTTATTTAGGACTGCTAGTAGTTTCTTTTTTGCCTTGTTGCCTAGTCCTATTAGCATTTCATTTGTGATTCCATCCTTTCCTGGTGATTTCTTCTTTTTTAGGGTATTCATTGCCTGTTCCATTTCTTCCATTGTTAGATTTGCCATCATATATTCTGCTGCTGTCTCTGTATTTCTATGATGTATCTGTTTGTCTTTGATTGCTTTCTTCTGTTCGGTTGTAATATCAATGTGGTTTGCATTTGCATAGTGTTCCATTAGTGCATTTGCAGCTTTTTTTCCTGTAAGCAAGGCATTTCCTTGTTTAATTGTTATTTGTTTGTTTCTAGGTCCTTCATTGTTCATGGCTTTCACTAGTTTCCATAGTTTGTTTCCATCCCTGTCAAAATTCAGGTTTTCTGTTTTTTTCCTCCAACAATCTCTTGTTGTTTGATTTACTGTTCTTTTATATTTTGCTGAGATGGCTTTGAGAGAGATATTCGCTTCAATTGTTTGTTCTCTCTCTGCTGTCTTCCTGGCATCTTCTACTTTGTCCTCCAAACTTTGTAGTTCTTCAGTCCAGTATGGTTTGTAATTTTTCCTCGCTCCTCTAGGAATGGACTCAGTGGCTGCCTGTATTATCGCTCTGTTTAGACTTTCCACCATTTGCTTTATGTTGCCATATCGTGTATTTATGTTTTCACAATATTTGTCTGTTAGTATGGCAAATCTGTCCCAATCTGCTCGTTTGTAATTCCAGCGGGGCAAGGGCTTTTGCTCCTGTGGAACATACTCCATATTTATTACAAGCTTGATTGGTCTGTGGTCACTACCTGCTAATTGGTCCAGCACATGGCGATCGATTTTGTGGAGGATGTCTCCTGTGCAGAAAGCTAAGTCTGGAGTAGAAGTGGTAAGCCATCTTCTGGAGTAGAAGCTCGGTGTGTCATCCGCTTTGTTGAGTAGATGGAGATTTGAGTCTATTTCCCAGTCCTCCAATTCATCTCCTCTTTTGTTAGTATCTGGGTATCCCCATCTTTCTGAACGGCTATTAAAGTCTCCGACAATAATGCAGTTTGTGTCAGTTATTTTCATGTTTGAGAGTGTAAGGTCCTTATCTGCTGGGCTATACAGATTGTAGATTCTTATTTTCACGTCCTTTATCATTATATCAACACCTATAATTTCTGTTTGGTTGTCAGAGATCACAGATACTTCGCTGCAAGGTATTGTATTTCGTGTAAGTATTACAACTCCTCCTTTATGTCCTTCGCGGTCGAAACGTGTGGCCTGATATCCTCTAACTGAAAATTTGCGATTGGCATTGAGGTGTGTCTCTTGAATGCATGCCACATCTATTCTATCTTTATGAAGACGCTGTGTCAGGGATTCTTTCTTGTTATAAACTCCTTCGGCATTCCACTGTAGTATATTGAGTGTCCTTGGTATTTGGTCAATAGCTCTTAACCTACTCCTCTGTGCCTTGACTCCACAGCACAGGGGAAGGTGACCACCAGTAGTCATGGGTGGACCCCCTCGAGGCAGGGGGCCCGGCACTATCACCGCCTGATGGGACTTCACGGGATTAGCACCATAACGATTAATTTTCATCTGTGGCATCATGAAATGATAAAGTTACGTTGCACTTCTTTGTCAAGCTTGTGGCTCAGTACATCCGATTTCGACAAGCACTTTTCGGGATGCTTTCCCTAGCCTTTGACTGTCCCCAGTCTACCTACAAGGCAGCAGGTTTGTGCGTCACTTCGTCTGGTCCCTCTCCCTTGACCTGTCCGACATGGGTGACCCTACCAGTAGCAGTGCTACCGTCGGCATAGCTCTTGGGGTCATTGGGACTCACATAGTTCTGTTTCTTCATCTCACACAATCATGGTCTTCATCTCACACAGCAACGGTTCTTCATCTCACAAAATCCTAATTCCTCATCTCAAACATGCATGTTTCATGTTAGGCCTGTTTTTTTTCCCTACTATGCCATTTGCCAGTTGTCACTAAGTTTTGTTCAGACTGGCTAAACTAAAGAGAATAGCTATGAATATGGGACCGAGGAGGAACATGATCACACAACTTCAGCACAGACATTTGGGATGCAGAGGTGTTTCCAAGGCACCAGGGCTGGGCTACATACTGGCCAAGACCTATTGACGCGTCCTCGTCGAGCGTCCTGGGCAACAGGTCCTTTCGGGGTCCTGGCTAAAGTCAGTAGGATCGCCGATTCCTCCGAAGTCGGAGAGTGTTTGCCTGTACGGCGAGGAACCACCAGTCTGCACACCAATAAGCCAGACATGGGACAACGGATACTCACGCAAAACTCAGGTCCTGTATGACATCACACTGATGTTGGACAACAGGATGCCTTCATCCGACATACAGGACTTCGCGTCGGAGCTCAAGCCAACGAACACAAGCAAGCAAGCAAGCACAGACATGTCTTTGTACCGACTAAAATGGTTACAGGCGAGAGGAGCTAACTTCGTTGCACTTTTCACCCTGTCTGGCTCAGTCTCTCACCACAGAATGGTCAGCCACCTGCCAAAAGTTTAGTCGTTGGATCAACATCACGGCACACGGTTTAACCCATAAATGCTCCGTTTTCCTCCTAACTCAAACCAGAGTCTGGAGAAACTCAGCTCAATGCACGAACTCCGTTGCATCGGCGAGGATCCTGAAATACTTTGGGTAGATTTTTAACTCGAAATTTTGCCGGGCAGCGCCATTAGGCTACTCTTTTTCGGTTTCCAACTGCCAAGGGATTTTTTACGTGCGCAACAATACACACGGGCGTCCGATCTCACTACCCAGATACCAGGGGACATTTTATTACTGGAAGTCCAGGTGGATTTTTTAAATAAATCCCGGTCCTCACCGGGGCCTGAACCCGAGACCTCCAGCACTCGAGGCGGACACCATACCTCGAGACCACTCAGCCCCCCCCCCCCCCCCCCCCCCCGCCCGCCAAAAGTATCGCACACAACATGGACTCCATAGCTCCATCGATGACCCCCAAAATAAGACACTCATTGTCTGAACGACGCAGTCTGAAAATGAATCCACGAACTTCAAAGTGCAGAGCATATATATTGTCCACTTCATCACAATGACGTGATGATGATTCAGGTATCATGGCTATTTGTGAGATTCTCTGGATGCCAAAACATATTTATACATAAGAGACGGGCGTGCTGTCATACAATAGGAATGTCCACCACAATAAAACAGACAAACCGAATATATTGATCAAGCCAGAAATTGTGCTTTATGGAATAAAATAAGGCGAAACACGAAGAAATGCTTCGAATGTTGGAAATTGTAAACATTGATATTAAAAATACGACGAAAGGTCAACATTTTAGTCCAACTGTCCGGTTTAGGGGTTGAGCTCCTTACCTCAGCATCAGCACGCCGGATGTTTAAGAACACGTGTTCTTATCTTTTCGGCCATGTTGGCCTACAGACAAGCACTATAAATCATGATCAGAAATAGAAACAGACAACAAGATTTATAGAGTTAATGGTAAAGATTGGTTAATTGTAAACAGTCAATTGTAAACAAAATGATAGTGTTAAAATGTTCATGGCCTCGTGTAAAGTCAATAAAGCTCCCTTCTGCGCGGCTTTAGCATGTTGGGTATATGGTGCTATAAGCCATATTTGTGTGGGTGATGTGGTTATTCTCACACCGGTCGTCTTTACTACCAAGACACGTCATGATATCCATTTTAGGCTGAGTTGATCTGGGAGCCTATGTCGATTTAGGCTGAGTTGATCTGGGAGCCTATGTCGATTTAGGCTGAGTTGATCTAGGAGCTTATGCCAATTTAGGCTGAGTTGATCTGGGAGCCTATGCCAATTTAGGTTGAGTTGATCTGGGAGCCTATGTCAATTTAGGCTGAGTTGATCTAGGAGCCTATGTCGATTTAGGCTGAGTTGATCTGGGAGCCTATGTCAATTTAGGCTGAGTTGATCTGGGAGCCTATGTCAATTTAGGCTGAGTTGATCTGGGAACCAATGTCAATTTTTTTTAAATCTGAATAGGGCCCGATACTAATCGGACCCATGGCCAGCAAGCGACTAGCTACCATGGCTTGCCATAGTGTCAAGTGTGCAGTTAACATTAGTTTGTTCTCTCTATTATCTTTCTCCGTGCCGGTGATGATTTATGGTCCACATTTGCGGACAAAAGAAGTTGAGATGTATTGGCTTTGTGTAGAATCTATCCATCTGATTCTTCATCTTCTTATAATCTGGGGACAAAGTTTAGGTTAGAAGCCTGTCCTGGTGGTAAAAATTCCAATCAGAGCAAACAGGACAGGCAGCTTCTGATAGTCAAAAGCGGTCCAGTCCACCTTCTCGGAATGTCTCTGTCTTTTACCTTAACTACATTCTCTGGTCATTACTGATATCCTGTTTCGCGACGTTTTCCCACTAATACAAATCTCTTATGCTCACAAATCACCCCTTCTTCGGGGAAAACATTGGGCCCCTGGTGCTTCGTGCCCTCACATATTCTAGCATCTTCGGCCATAAGAAGCCAGTCTTTTCTCCGGCCGTTCACCGCCACGTCTGTGGTTTACAGTACACGTCATTGTCGCTATGTTGCCTTCTTCTTACCAGTTCATGGCTCATGGAGCTGCACTCCTGCTCACCCCTAGGAAGCCAGCTCTTCCTATGTGCCACTTGGCTGTGGGTTTGGGCTCTGCTGCAGGGCGCGGTCCTCACAAGACGTCACACCATCATTAGCAATGTTTCTAGAGGTTGGACTTCGATGACTGCTACAAGGTGGTGTTTCGACCACATTTCAGCCTCAATTTCAAGTGCATTACTCATTTGGAGCGATGGCTGCGGAATTGAAACGAGACATGAGGTCTTGGATGAGAGATTGTTCTCTAGTATTGATGTTTGGCTTTGGACATGCTTCACCTTGCAGACAGAAATTTGAACCATATTACTGCAATTTCTTGCCCTACTCAAAAACCCCATTGTTCCAGAGCCAGAACAAAGCTTTTTCTGCTACCTCGCCTAGTTGCTTTTGTGCCCGAGTTCTCGTTTGTCATTTAATGCCTAACTGTCTTATCATGACGTGGGAGATTAGACCTCTTGTGCCAACCTCTAGGCCAGGGATGGCCAACACGAGGCCCGCGGGTAGCATGCGGCCCGCCGGGAGTCATGGTGCGGCCCGCGGAGCTAGGTCAAATAAACATAAATGGTAACTTTTTCTACATATCACCAAAAGCACATTACATCATGAGTCGTTCATATCACAAATGTTTAAATTATAGCTAAGAGAAATTTTAAATATCTCGCATTTTTTCGAAACATTCATTGGTTTTCAGCTATTTTAAATAACGCGAATTTTCGAGAAAATTCATAGATGTTAGCTATTTTAAATATCCCGCTATTTGACACTCAATGTTACTCAGTATTTTGTCCGACGCTAGATGTTGATAGAATTTAATATGAGACTTCAACTTCTGATATATATGTTCTGTGGTCTTTGGCGTCTTCGGGAAGCTCTCAACGCTATCGGGCTCATACTCATAACTACTTTCAGTGCAGCTTGACAATGTTCCATGTTATTCTGTAGTTTCGTTCTATTATCGTTATTGCGTCTGGAGAGATTTTGCGATCGACGTTAAACTACATATTTATCATATTTATAATAATAGTTCAAACTACTTTAACTAAGTATCCTGCCTACCGTATCGATTATATAGGTAAGTAAACCCTGAAACGTTTTATTTATGTAATTTAAATTAATTAATTCTTATTATTTAGTATTACGCGTGGTGTTTTATTTGTGTTTTTTTTTTCAGTTAAAAACGAAGACCTACCATGGCGTCAACTAGTAAAGACGTTGGACCAAAGAAGAGAAAAATCACAGAAGAATTAAGATGTTTTCACGACAGGTGGACTATAAGCTATTATTGTTGTCGTGGAAATTAAAACAAAGCCCATATGCTTGATGTGCAACGAATCTGTTTCTGTTTTGAAAGAGTATAACATCAAACGGCACTACGAGACTAAACATGCAAATAAGTTTGATAAGTACAAAGGGCAATTTCGACAAGACCAAGTAAATGACTTTGAAACAAAATTTCTGCACAATAAAAGATATTTACTAGAGCGGGTTCACAGTCAACATGCTATGTTAAAGATAGTTATGCAGTAGCCATGATACTATTACTAGCAAAAAAATCGAAGCCATGTTCAGATGGTGAAATGGTTTAGGAATGTTTGGAGAGCGTAGTTGAAATTCTGTATTTAGAAAAGAAGGATTTCTCAAAATTAAGTCTGTCTCGTCAACAGTTACTAGGCGTGTGGACGACATTGAAAAACATATTGAAGATAATTTGAAAAGTCGAGCATCCGATTTATATTTTATGCTCTAGCAATGGATGAAAGTATAGATATGGCAGATACTGCCCAACTGGCAATTTTTATCAGGGGTGTTGATGTCTATTTTTAAAAGACAGATGAATTTGCGGCACTGTATTCACTTAAGGACACCACTAAGTCACGAGATTTGTAGAGGCAGTGCTTGCTTGCTTGCTTGTGTTCGTTGGCTTGAGCTCCAACGCGAAGTCCTGTATGTCGGATGAAGGCATCCTGTTGTCCAACATCAGTGTGATGTCATACAGGACCTGAGTTTTGCGTGAGTATCCGTTGTCCCATGTCTGGCTTATTGGTGTGCAGACTGGTGGTTCCTCGCCATACAGGCAGACACTCTCCGACTTCGGAGGAATCGGCGATCCTATTGACCTCAGCCAGGACCCCGAAAGGACCTGTTGCCCAGGACGCGTCAATAGGTCTTGGCCAGTATATAACCCGGCCCTGGTGCCTTGGAAACACCTCTGCGTCCCTGTAGAGGCAGTTACATCGACATTGACTCGCTTTTCGTTACAACTTAACCACTTATCGGGCTTAACAACGGATGGTGCTCCAGCAATGGTTGGGAAACACGAAGGTTTAGACCTCCAAAGTCGGTAATACTTCAATGCTAAATTTTCATTGCATTATTCATCAGGAGAATTTATGTTCGAAGTCCCTCAAACTGGACCATGACATGAAAGTGGTGGTCAAAATAGTGATCTTCATTAAGTCTAACGGGATGAATCACCGTCAGTTCTAAAAATTTCTAAAGTCTTTGGACTCAGATTATAATGACGTTACATTTTATGCAGAAGTAAGATGGCTGACCGGTGCCAAAATGTTGAAAAGAGTGTTTGATTTGCAGCAAGAAATACAACCATTCTCTGCAAGCAAGTCAAAAAGTATCGCAGAGTTTGAAGACAAATAGTGGGTTTGCGACTTTGCATGTCTGGTCGATATAACTAGCTACCTAAATGATGTTATACTCGTCTACAAGGGAAAGATAAATTAATTAATAAGATGTATGATCATATTTCTGCATTTCAAATGAAACTTGGTCTTTGGGAACAACAGTTGAGGATACAAACTTTACTCACTTTGCTACATTGTCATTGCAACCAGAAGTCACACAGGAGGCGGCGGATAAATACGCTCCTTTGATATCTGACTTAAACCTCGAATTTGAAAACCGATTTCAGGATTAATAAAAAAAAAAAAACATCATGTGCTTTTTTGTGCATTTACAACGCCATTCGCGGTATACGTGAATTTATAACCAGGAAGATTACAAATGGAACATTGTGAAATGTGTTGTAATACACAGTTAAAGGAGAAATTCCATCACGTTGTTTTGGAAGAGTTCTATAAAACGTATTTGGACAAGGATAAATATCCTGCATTTTACAAACATGCCCTGTTGATGTTTTCGCTATTTGGAAATACTTATGTGTGTGAACAGCTTTTTAGTCGCACGAAGCACATCAAATCACAAGTGAGAACACGAATTATGGATGTTCATCGGAAAACTGTTTGCATGTAGCGACAACATCAGTCGAGATCAATTATGATGCACTTAGTTCTGCAAAACAAAGTCAAATGTCTAACTTTTAAATATGTTTAAATTGTCTAATGTAACAAATATGTTTGATTCTCAGTTATGTTTTATTTTCTTTTAAAAACAATATACATATTTCTTTTTTTAAATATTAAACCAGGCAAGCGTTTGACCACGATCTCACCTACAGGAAGGCAACGATGTGGTCGAATCTGTAGCTCGCTTGCTTGTTTACTTTAAATTTGTAATTAACAAAAAATAAAATTAGGTGCGTGGCCCGGCAGGAAATATTATTTCTGAAATTTGGCCCGCCTGCTGCAAAGGTTGGCCACTCCTGCTCTAGGCGAATAGCCTGGCAATATACCCATCTTGTCTCTGACTTGCGACCATGCCATTGTACTTTCAACAGAGCAACACCTGTACAAGACAGTGAAGTACAATGATATGGTCGCGAGTCTCAGGCTGGAGGGTTACACCGTCAGGCTGTTCGCCGTCGAGGTTGGTGCTCGAGGTCTTGTCTCCTACTTCGTGTTCGATGTGCTGAAGCGAATGGGCATTAAAGGACGTGCAAGGGCCCGGGCCCAAAAACAACTGCCTGAAACTGCCGAAAAGGCCTCGTGCTGGCTATGGAACTG